>JAPXFY010000013.1:3860106-3867606 GCA_030674185.1 Monoplex corrugatus | reverse complement strand
CCTGCCTATGACATGCAAGGAAGCTTGGCTGAAAACAAAATGCAAAGAGATAGAGACCGACACAAAACGGATCCTCAGGGTATGTACAGACGAATTGAAGAAATTGTCCACAAGAAAAATACATGCACATCAACTGGTTGCTTAAAATCGAAAGATGGCACGCTTATCATGGAAAAAGACAAAATATTAGACAGATGGGGAGAGTACATTAAAGACTTTTTGAGGATGACAGAAACGAAGAACACATCATAAAGAAAGAACTTTGAAGGACCACCCATAATGAAAGATGAAGTTAGAGCAGCACTGAAAAAGATTAAACCAGGAAAAGCCCCAGGACCAGACAACATTACTACAGAGATGATTGAAACCCCGGAGGAATTTGGCATAGAAAAAATAAGTCCTCCAAATAAAATTTACAACACTGGAAAAATCCCCAAAGATACGTCAAAATCAATTTTCATCGCACTTCCAAAGAAGACAGGGGCTATAGAATGCGAACTCCATGCACAATCGTTTGATGAGTCATGTAACAAAAATCCTGTTAAGAATAATCATGATGAGGACAAGGAATAGAATCAAAAGAGAAATAGCAGAAGAACAGGTGTGATTTGAGGAAGGGAAAGGAACTATTAATACCATATACATCTTAAGAACTATCATAGAGGTCAATTGACATGAATAAGGATTTGTATTTATGCTTTGTTGACTATACCAAGGCTTCCAATCGGGTGAGACATGAAGAATTGATCAACCAACTGGAGAGACTCAATGTGATGGAAAAGATGTAGAATAATCAGGAATATGTACTGGGAACAAACAGCTGCAATGAGAATAGAAAACAATATAAGCTCTTTCCAAAACATCAAAAGAGGAGTCAGACAGGGTTGTGTTTTGTCACCAGATCTGTTTTCACTTTAAAAGACGAAAACATCATGGGAAACCTAGAAGAAGGACCCTGGATTAAAGGTTGTAGAGGAAAATGAATAAAATACATTTGTACACCAGTATGACAAACACCCGCCGCTAATTGCAGAAAATGAGAGGGATCTACAAAACCTTGTGAATATACTAGAAATAGAAAGCAAAGGGTTTAAGAGGCTGGAACTAAACAGCAGGAAGACGGAAGTCATGGTGATCAGTAAAAAACATGAAATCCCCTCATGCAAAATAACAGCAAATGGCACAACCTTGAGACAGGTTAATAAGTTTAAATACTTGGGAACAGTCATTTCATCAGACAGCAGATGCACATCGGAAATAGCCGGCAGAATTGGCCAAGCCAAAACAGCATTCAAGAAGATGACAAGCATTCTTACCAACAAACCTATCAATTAACATCAGGAAGAGAGTTCTTGAATGTTATATAGAACCAATACTGTTGTACGGATGTGAGGCGTGGACAGTCAACAAGCAAAGCCAGAACAAGATTGAGGCAGCCGAGATGTGGTTTCTCAGAAGATTGTTGAGAGTTCCATGGACAGCAAAGAAAACAAACGAGACAGTCTTGATGGAGGCAGACACAAGTAGATCATTCATAAGGAAGATTAGGAAAAGACAGGCAACATTTATTGGCCATTTTATGAGGAAGGGGGATTTGGAGCACCTGGTCACAATGGGAAAGCTGGAGAGAAAGAGAGCACCGGTAGACCCAGGGCGAAAGTGCTAGATGGACTAGCGGAGTGGCTGAGATGAGGAGGGTGGAGGAGATGCTTGGGGCAACAAGAGATAGAGACAGATGGAAGTCCATGATAGCCAACGCCATGCGGCAGGGCACCTGATGATGATGATGATATACCATTCTCTTCCGCTCTACAATCAGACTTCAACATAAAACAGTCAACCACACAATGCCATCATGTTCAAGGAATGTCACAGTCATTTTATGGTGCACACACCCCAATTTTTGATCATTCACATCACAATATCTCTGTGGTCATTAAACAATTGTTGTAGATCTGATTCATCAAAATGTCACAGTCATTTCATGGTTTAGACACCAATTTCACTGAAACAATACCATACAATATCATTATGGTCCATATACTATCGCTGAACATGGACCTGTTCATCAGAATATCACTATGACCATTCACTACTGCACTATATGACACACATCACTACTATTCATTATGTCACACTATATCACTTCAACTACTACTGCACTATATGACACACACTACTATTCATTATGTCAAACTATATCACTATGGTCCATACCATGGTACATACATGACCATTCACTACTGCACTATATGACACACATACTACTATTCATTATGTCAACTATATCACTATGGTCCATACCATGGTACATACATGACCATTCACTACTGCACTATATGACACACTACATTACTATTCATTATGTCAAACTATATCACTATGGTCCATACCATGGTACATACATGACCATTCACTACTGCACTATATGACACACAATACTACCATTCATTATGTCAAACTATATCACTATGGTCCATACCATGGTACATACTATGACCATTCACTACTGACTATAACACACACACACTACCATTCATTATGTCATATAATCACTATGTCCATATTCCATGGTACATACATGACCATTTCACTACTGCTATTAATGACACACATACTATATTTCATTATGTCACAAACTATATCACTATGGTCCATACCATGGTACTTACATGACCACTCACTACGCACTATATGACACACACACTACTATTCATTATGTCACACTATATCACTCACTACTGCACTATATGACACACACACACTACTATTTCATTATGTCAAACTATATCACTATGGTCCATACCATGGTACATACATGACCATTCACTACTGCACTATATGACACACACACACTACTATTCATTATGTCAAACTATATCACTATGGTCCATACCATGGTACATACATGACCATTCACTACTGCACTATATGACACACACACATTACTATTCATTATGTCAAACTATATCACTATGGTCCATACCATGGTACATACATGACCATTCACTACTGCACTATATGACACACATACTACTATTCATTATGTCAAACTATATCACTATGGTCCATACCATTGTATATCACTATCATTCATAGCTGTAGTATACACACACACACACTATCATTCATAGCTGTAGTATACACACACACACACACACACTATCATTCATAGCTGTAGTATACACACACACACACACACTATCATTCATAGCTGTAGTATACACACACACACACTATCATTCATAGCTGTAGTATACACACACACACTATCATTCATAGCTGTAGTATACACACACACACACACTATCACTCAAGATGGTCCATACCATTTTACATCACTATCATTCACACCTGTAGTATACACACACACACACACACTATATACACACACACACAATATACACACACACTATTATTCAAGGTGTCACACAATATCACTATGGTCCATATCATTGTACATCACTAACATTCACTGCTATACATGTCCGTAAAATGTTACACAATGCCGTCACAGTTCAGCAGAATCTCCTGTACGGCCTGATTTCGTCTCACTTTCTGCATTTCTGCATTCTGTAAACAAAACAAAATAATTTCTATAAAAATAAAAATCACCCATTGTTGAAAGCCTTCTACACACACACGGCCACATACAATAATTAAAACATAATCAGCTCTGAAAGCTGTCAACACACACTCACACGCACAGACAACAGTTAAAAGCTTTCTAAACATACACAGACATATACACAACAGTTAAAACACTATCAGCACTAAAAGGTTTCTACACACACACACACACACACACACACACACACACACACACACACATACACACACACACACACACACACACGCACACACACGCACAAAGATGACAATTAATTCTTTCACCGCCAAGTTTCCCCTGAAACGGCACTCCTCAGTGCCAAGTATATTTTGGGCAGCCAATTTTGCAGCACAGTATGCATTTTTAAAAGCTTATATCTCAAAGACTATTAAAGATTTTCACTTACTTTTTTTTTGCTGTGTAAAGGGCAGATGTATTTATATACGAATGCTTGCTTATGTTTATGTGCTTGATTGATTATTCCACAGATAATCTATTATAAAGAAAAACTTCTTTTTTTTCATACGGTTTATTAGTTGTACTACTGACCTTATTTCGTGAGTTGTGCACCAGATATCATTATAATAAATGAGGAAAAGCAATGGAAAATCTACCCACAAAGTCATCTGTCTGCTTAATCTACTTGGAGTGTATTTGCAGCCATTTTGGAGAAAACGCTTCGGAGAAAATGTGACGTAAATTCCGACAGTTAACGAAGCCACACTTCAGCCTTACTGCTAGAAAACTAGGTCACTGGGTAAAGTTTAGAAATAGCACAGTCACCTGCATTCACCAGTGGAGCTGAGAGAAGCTTTGTACCCGCGTGAAAAGTTATCGTTTAGCATGACCCTCAAAGTCGCACAAATGCGACCATGGCGGTCGTACGGGAAGTCGCTTGATTGCGACCATGGCGGGAAAAAGAGTTAACCCTTTGACTCTAGCACCTATCCAATGATATACCGTGAGGGAATCAAAGGGCTAAGTTTTTGCCTTGTCAGCATAAATGACAATGCAGGATGCTGGTGGACAGGGTGCAGGAGTCAAAGGGTTAAAACACCATTAGCTCTAAAAGCTTTCTACACACACACATACACATATATAGAAACAGTTAAAACATTATCATCTATCTATACACACAGAAGCATACAGACAGCAATTAAAACAGGTAGAGTGTTTACCATGACAGGTACAGGTAGTATTTACAGGTACAGGTAGTGTTTACCATGACAGGTACAGGTAGAGTGTTTACAGGTACAGGTAGTGTTTACAGGAACAGGTAGTGTTTACAGGTACAGGTAGAGTGTTTATCATGACAGGTACAGGTAGAGTGTTTACAGGAACAGGTAGAGTGTTTACCATGACAGGTAGTGTTTACAGGTACAGGTAGAGTGTTTATCATGACAGGTACAGGTAGAGTGTTTACAGGTACAGGTAGAGTGTTTACCATGACAGGTACAGGTAGTATTTACAGGTACAGGTAGAGTGTTTACCATGACAGGTACAGGTAGAGTGTTTACAGGTACAGGTAGAGTGTTTACAGGAACAGGTAGTGTTTACAGGTACAGGTAGAGTGTTTATCATGACAGGTACAGGTAGAGTGTTTACAGGAACAGGTAGTGTTTACAGGAACAGGTAGTGTTTACAGGTACAGGTAGTGTTTACCATGACAGGTACAGGTAGAGTGTTTACAGGAACAGGTAGAGTGTTTACAGGTACAGGTAGAGTGTTTACCATGACAGGTACAGGTAGTGTTTACCATGACAGGTACAGGTAGAGTGTTTACAGGTACAGGTAGTGTTTACCATGACAGGTACAGGTAGTGTTTACCATGACAGGTACAGGTAGAGTGTGTACAGGTACAGGTAGTGTTTACCATGACAGGTACAGGTAGAGTGTTTACAGGTACAGGTAGAGTGTTTACAGGTACAGTGTTTACCATGACAGGTACAGGTAGAGTGTTTACAGGTACAGGTAGTGTTTACAGGTACAATGTTTACAGGAACAGGTAGAGTGTTTATCATGACAGGTACAGGTAGAGTGTTTACAGGTACAGGTAGAGTGTTTACCATGACAGGTACAGGTAGAGTGTTTACAGGTACAGGTAGAGTGTTTATAGGTACAGGTAGAATGTTTACAGGTACAGGTAGAGTGTTTATAGGTACAGGTAGAGTGTTTACAGATACAGGTAGAGTGTGTACAGGTAGAGTCTTTACCATGACAGGTACAGGTAGTGTTTACAGGTACAGGTAGTGTTTACAGGTACAGTTAGAGTGTTTACAGGTACAGGTAGAGTATTTACAATGACAGGTACAGGTAGTGTTTACAGGTACAGTGTTTACCATGACAGGTAAAGGTAGAGTTGTCATGACAGGTACAGGTAGAGTGTTTACAGATACAGGTAGTGTTTACAGGTACAGGTAGAGTGTTTACAGGTACAGGTAATGTTTACAGGTACAGGTAGAGTGTTTACAGGTACAGGTAGTGTTTACAGGTACAGGTAGCCTTTACAGGTACAGGTAATGTTTACAGGTAGAGTGTTTACAGGTACAGGTAGAGTGTTTACATGTACAGGTAGAGTATTTACCATGACAGGTACAGGTAGAGTGTTTACAGGTACAGGTAGAGTGTTTACAGGCACAGGTAGAGTGTTTACAGGTACAGGTAGAGTATTTACAGGTACAGGTAGTCTTTACAGGTACAGTGTTTACAGGTACAGGTAGAGTCTTTACAGGTATAGGTAGAGTCTTTACAGGTACAGGTAGAGTCTTTACAGGTGCAGATAGAGTCTTTACAGGTACAGGTAGAGTCTTTACAGGTACAGGTACAGTCTTTACAGGTACAGTCTTTACAGGTACAGGTAGTGTTTACCATGCATTACAGGTACAAGTAGAGTCTTTACAGGTACAGGTAGAGTGTTTACCATGCATTACAGGTATAAGTAGAGTGTTTACAGGTACAGATAGAGTAGGGGTTTACAGGTACTTGTAGTGTTTACAGGTACAGGTAGAGTGTTTACCATGACAGGTACAGGTAGAGCGTTTACAGGCACAGGTAGAGTGTTCACAGATACAGGTACAGTGTTTACAGGTAGTGTTTACAGGTACATGTACAGTATTTACGGGTACAGGTACAGTGTTTACAGGTACAATGTTTACAGGTACAGGTACAGTGTTTACAGGTACAGTGTTTACAGGTATAAGTAGAGTTTACCATGACAGGTACAAGTAGAGTGTTTACAGGTACAGGTAGTGTTTACCATGACAGGTACAGTGTTTACAGGTACATGTAGAGTGTTTACAGGTACATGTAGAGTGCTTACAGGTACAGGTAGTGTTTACAGGTACACGTAGAGTGTTTACAGGTGCAGGTAGATTGTTTACAGGTACAGTAGAGTGTTTACAGATACAGGTAGAGTGTTTACCATGACAGGTACAGGTAGTGTTTACAGGTACAGGTAGAGTGTTTACCATGACAGGTACAAGTAGAGTGTTTACAGGTACAGGCAGTGTTTACATGTACAGGTAGTGTTTACAGATACAGTGTTTACAGGTACAGGTAGAGTGTTTACAGATACAGGTAGAGTGTTTACCTTGACAGGTACAAGTAGAGTGTTTACAGGTACAGGTAGAGTGTTTACCTTGACAGGTACAAGTAGAGTGTTTACAGATACAGGTAGAGTGTTTACCTTGACAGGTACAGGTAGAGTGTTTACAGATACAGGTAGAGTGTTTACCTTGACAGGTACAAGTAGAGTGTTTACAGATACAGGTAGAGTGTTTACCTTGACAGGTACAAGTAGAGTGTTTACAGGTACAGGTAGAGTGTTTACCTTGACAGGTACAAGTAGAGTGTTTACAGGTACAGGTAGTGTTTACAGGTACAGGTAGTGT
>JAPXFY010000013.1:3832606-3857606 GCA_030674185.1 Monoplex corrugatus | reverse complement strand
CACATAAGTAAATAGACATTAACCTTTTTACTCTCTCACCCTATTCAACAAATGCAAAAAACCTAATCCTTTGACTCCCTCACCCTATCCACCAGCTTCCTGCAGGAAACTGGTAGAAAGGGTGAGGGAGTCAAAGGGTTAAGTTTTTGTTTTGTTAGCATGGTTAACAATGCAGGATACTGGTGGACAGAGTGCAGGAGTTAAAGGGTTAAACCAATGACCACCAACACACACACACACACACACACACACACACAAACACACACACACACTGCAATGCACACACTTATACATATTCACAAATGAATACACACACAGAGCCTAATCACTAGCGTAAATGTATACATACTTATGGTCAAAAACAGATACATACACACATGAATGCTTACACATTGCCACATGATCAGTAGTCAGAAGTGACAAAGGGACACAACCTACTGGTGAGGGATTACTGATGATACCAACAATAACAGGCCTGGCTAAACACCTCAAAATCCACGATCCACCCACCCCCACCCCCATAACCCTAACCCCTGCTTCAATAATTCCTAATTTCCCCATATGCCCTCCACTTACTGACGACAACCATCTTTTATGGAAAAATAGGGGCAAAAAGGAAGAAAGGCAGACCTCCCATCTCATACATTGAGAACATAACCAACATCAGTGGTTTAGTATTGAAAAAATTGTCCACAAAAGTCAAGACAGAGCGGCCTGGAGGGAGATGGTGATATCCAGATATGCAGCTGTGACGCTGACAGGTAAGACAGGTGAGACCCTCCACTATCATAACTATCACCTTTCCCATCCCTGTATCCCACAGTTCCACGACCATCATGCCAACCATCCCTCTATCCCCCATAACCATCACCACCATCACCATCCCTTTTCCCCCACATCCATAACCATCACCACCATCACCATCCCTCTTCCCCCATATCCATAACCATCACCACCATCACCATCCCTCTTCCCCCACATCCATAACCATCACCACCACCATCACCATCCCTCTTCCCCAACATCCATAACCATCACCATCCCTCTTTCCCCACATCCATAACCGTCACCACCACCATCACCATCCCTCTTCCCCCACATCCATAACCATCACCACCATACACCATCCCTCTCCCCCCATCACCCCCCCCCACTCACCTTCTGCCGGTGAAGCGTTCCATGGGCGACATAGACAGGAGTTCCCTCTCCTCCCCCTGTTTGTCGCTGGGGCGCTGACCCCAGATACGGATGGACCCGTCCTCTGAACACGTCACCAGGTACTGGCTGTGGGAGGTCAAAGGTCACATCGGTATGACAACAGCATCAACACACTTGTGCATGACCGTACAGACATATGGTAAACAGACTGACCACAGCAACAACAAACACAACAACAACATCAACACACTTATGTATGACCGTACAGACATATGGTAAACAGACTGACCACAACAACAACAAACACAACAACAACATCAACACACTTGTGTATGACCGTACAGACATATGGTAAACAGACTGACCACAACAACAACAAACACAACAACAGCACCAACACACTTGTGTATGACCGTACAGACATATGGTAAACAGACTATGACTAAAGCAACAACAACAACAACAACAGCACCAACACACTTGTGTATGACCGTACAGACATATGGTAAACAGACTATGACTAAAGCAACAACAACAGCACTAACACACTTGTGTATGACCGTACAGATATATGGTAAACAGACTATGACTAAAGCAACAACAAAAACAAATGAACAAACAAACAAACTACAACACAAGGAAAAAAAGATATATTAAACAACATCCTAATTTTTTTTTCATTTCATAACAAACTGGCAACATGTCTAATACACATGTTAACATGTATGATGTGTGTTTATGTACACAAACTGTACACGGACAATTTGTCTAGTACACATGTTAACATGTATGATGTATGTATATGTATACAACTTGTACACTGACAATATGCATTATACACATATTAACAAGTATGGTATGTGAATATGTACACACACGTATACACTGACAGCATGTGTAATATACATATTAACATGTATGATGTGTGTATATGTACACAACTTGTACATTAACAACATATATAGTACACATGTTAACAAGCACAATGTGTGTGTGTGTGTGTGTGTGTGTGTGTGTGTGTGTGTGTGTGTGTGTGTGTCTGTGTGTCTGTGTGTGTGTGTGTGTGTGTGTTTGTGTGTGTGTGTGTGTGTGTGACAGACCCACCCCTCACAGGCAAATCCCAGATGACTGATTTTGGAATAGTGAGCGTACAGTTTCTTCACCAACGCCCGCTCCCTGCCGGGGTAGACATCAAACACACAGAACCCTGTGCCTATGGCCGCAAACAGGTACCTCTGTAACACACACACACACACACACACACACACACACACACACACACACAACACACATTTCAAGTTCAAACTGCCTATAGCCCAGTCGACTACCAGAGCATATCAGGGCTAACACAACACAAAAATAACAACCAGGTAAGGATACAAGACAACAGTTAAAACCATGCTCACTGTTAACCTGACAAGTCTAAAATACAATTAAAGAAAAACATACTCAGACATAAAATCATATCAGGTGAAATCTATTGACCTCTTGTAAAAACTGGAAAACTGCATCAGGAGGGACGTCTCGGAAGAGGTTCTTTAAGGAGTCCACCGTGTAGTGCTTATGTCTCAATATAAATCCCAGCAATCAAGGAGGAGGTGTCTGATGCTCAACGACTCGTCACATGGTATACACCACGGTGCTTTTTCATTTTTTAAAATGTACGAATGAGTGTAGGATGTGTGACCCGTGTGTAATCTACATAACACTGTCTCTTTTTTATGGTTCCCTGCAGCAGATGGGAGAATTTCTTTCAGGTTAGGGCAGATTTGGACAAGTTTGTCACACACACACACATATGTACACACAGATTACAGCTGAAAAGTACAAGTCTTCAGAGCAGATTTAGAGGAATTGATTGTTGCTGAATGTCTAACATGGTTACAAATTATGGATTATAAAGCAAGCTTATAGCATACAGTTTATGGACTATAAAATAAGTTTATGGCTTTTAGCTTATGGATTATGGAACAAACTTATGGTTTACACATTATGGTTACATTATGGATTATGAAAGAAACTTACAGCTTACAGCTTACAGTTTATGGATCTCACAACAGCCTGGGTCATAGGAGCTCTGTTCAAATGAATGCTGCACCAGTTGCCTCCACTTTTTGTGATAGTGGGGATGAGCACCTGGGTCATTACAAAGTTCCCTTTGATCCACTCTGTAATGTTGTCTGACCATTTCTTCATTCTCCTTTTCCTTTGTACTGTTGCCTGAAGGACGGTGTTCAAAACTTGTTATATGACCACATGATCTCACTTTTCTCTTCATTACTGTGGACAGCAGGTTTTCATACTGCGCCACACATGCTGTTGAATTGTCTTTGTCCTTTGTGACAAGCAGCTGTGAACACTATGGACTGAAGATCACCACAGGTACAACAGATCACTACACTCCTTAACAGTTGGACATCACTATCAACAAACAGCTATTCAAGGTAACACACAGTTCAAATACTTAGGAAGCGTTTTTGCTGAGTATGGGAGGCTGGACAGGGAAACAGAAACTAAAGTCCAAAATACAGACCCAAGTCCAGAAGGCAAACTCAATCAACTATCAACCAACAGACCTCCTGAAGCACTGAATGATAACCATGGAAACCAAGCCAGACTGACCAACTCAACATCTGTTCCCACTCTAACCTCTCACTGCCAGACAGGGACCCTAAATAAAGCCCTGAAATATAAATCCACAACTTATGAAATAAGATGTCTCCAGCGAACAGTGGGCAAAACCAGAAGGGACCAGACAGACAGTTGGTGTTACACCACAGTACACCAACGCATCCAGTTTGATCACCTGACAAGAATGCCAGTGGTGAACCAGCAGCCCTACAAACCTGTAACACCAACACTCAGTCTTCAGAGCCAGAGAAGACCACGCCGACAATGAACTGATGGAGTCTCAGACACATTCCACACCCACAGCATGACGCTAAATCAGGCCTCCCATCTTGCCGCAGACCACTGACTTCATCTCCCAGCAACAGCCTCCCAGTAGAAGTGGCTGGATAGTGAAAGAAAGAAAGAAGAAACTGTGTGATGTGCTCACTGTAAGAGATGCTACGGAGTCCTGTGGGGCCTCTCATCTCTCATGTCTGAATCTTCACTACCAGAAGTTTAGCCACATTAACTACTGTAGGTCTGCTGTCAAGTTGACGTCTTGCATGGAAACATATAAACATGGAAATATGAGTGGAAAATCAGCTTTGGATCTGAGAATGATATCTCTCTCTCTTCAGACAAACGAGACAAAGAAAAGAAAGCAGAAGTAAAGGTAAGAGACCTGGACACAGAACAACACCTGTACGCTGTAGGGGAACAGGTGAAAGAAAAGAGAGCAGAAGTAAAGGTAAGAGACCTGGACACAGAACAACACCTGTACGCTGTAGGGGAACAGGTGAAAGAAAAGAGAGCAGAAGTAAAGGTAAGAGACCTGGACACAGAACAACACCTGTACGCTGTAGGGGAACAGGTGAAAGAAAAGAGAGCAGAAGTAAAGGTAAGAGACCTGGACACAGAACATTACCTGTACACTACAGACAGAAAGAAAAGAGAGCAGAAGTAAAGGTAACAGACCTGGACACAGAACATTACCTGTACACTACAGACAGAAAGAAAAGAGAGCAGAAGTAAAGGTAACAGACCTGGACACAGAACATTACCTGTACACTATAGACAGAAAGAAAAGAGAGCAGAAGTAAAGGTAACAGACCTGGACACAGAACATTACCTGTACACTACAGACAGAAAGAAAAGAGAGCAGAAGTAAAGGTAACAGACCTGGACACAGAACATTACCTGTACACTATAGACAGAAAGAAAAGAGAGCAGAAGTAAAGGTAACCAACCTCCTGGACACAGAACATTACCTGTACACTATAGACAGAAAGAAAAGAGAGCAGAAATAAAGGTAACAGACCTGGACACAGAACATTACCTGTACACTATAGACAGAAAGGAAAGAGAGCAGAAGTAAAGGTAACAGACCTGGACACAGAACATTACCTGTACACTATAGACAGAAAGAAAAGAGAGCAGACGTAAAGGTAAGAGACCTGGACACAGAACATTACCTGTACACTATAGACAGAAAGAAAAAGAGAGCAGAAGTAAAGGTAAGAGACCTGGACACAGAACATTACCTGTACACTACAGACAGAAAGAAAAGAGAGCAGACATAAAGGTAACAGACCTGGACACAGAACATTACCTGTACACTATAGACAGAAAGAAAAGAGAGCAGAAGTAAAGGTAACAGACCTGGACACAGAACATTACCTGTACACTATAGACAGAAAGAAAAGAGAGCAGAAATAAAGGTAACAGACCTGGACACAGAACATTACCTGTACACTATAGACAGAAAGAAAAGAGAGCAGAAGTAAAGGTAAGAGACCTGGACACAGAACATTACCTGTACACTATAGACAGAAAGAAAAGAGAGCAGAAGTAAAGGTAACCAACCTCCTGGACACAGAACATTACCTGTACACTATAGACAGAAAGAAAAGAGAGCAGACGTAAAGGTAACAGACCTGGACACAGAACATTACCTGTACACTATAGACAGAAAGAAAAGAGAGCAGAAGTAAAGGTAACAGACCTGGACACAGAACATTACCTGTACACTACAGACAGAAAGAAAAGAGAGCAGACATAAAGGTAACAGACCTGGACACAGAACATTACCTGTACACTATAGACAGAAAGAAAAGAGAGCAGAAGTAAAGGTAACAGACCTGGACACAGAACATTACCTGTACACTATAGACAGAAAGAAAAGAGAGCAGAAGTAAAGGTAACAGACCTGGACACAGAACATTACCTGTACACTATAGACAGAAAGAAAAGAGAGCAGAAATAAAGGTAACAGACCTGGACACAGAACATTACCTGTACACTATAGACAGAAAGAAAAGAGAGCAGAAGTAAAGGTAAGAGACCTGGACACAGAACATTACCTGTACACTATAGACAGAAAGAAAAGAGAGCAGAAGTAAAGGTAACCAACCTCCTGGACACAGAACATTACCTGTACACTATAGACAGAAAGAAAAGAGAGCAGACGTAAAGGTAACAGACCTGGACACAGAACATTACCTGTACACTATAGACAGAAAGAAAAGAGAGCAGAAGTAAAGGTAACAGACCTGGACACAGAACATTACCTGTACACTACAGACAGAAAGAAAAGAGAGCAGAAGTAAAGGTAACAGACCTGGACACAGAACATTACCTGTACACTACAGACAGAAAGAAAAGAGAGCAGAAGTAAAGGTAACAGACCTGGACACAGAACATTACCTGTACACTATAGACAGAAAGAAAAGAGAGCAAAAGTAAAGGTAACAGACCTGGACACAGAACATTACCTGTACGCTGTAGACAGAAAAGAAAGAGAGCAGAAGTAAAGGTAACCAACCTCCTGGACACAGAACAAGGCCTGTACGCTGTAGGGGAACCCTTTGCTGACCCCCTGGTACTCTGACACTGTGTTGAACTGTTTGGCCGGCAACAGGTTGTGAGCTGTCCACAGGATGATTGTGCCGTCAATAGACCCACTGCCAAAACATGAATCTGTAACACATGTCAAACAAACCTTTTGCCAAAACATGTGACATCACAGACAGACCTACTGCCACAATAAGTGACATCACAGACAGACCTATTGCCAAAATAAGTGACATCACAGACAGACCTATTGCCAAAATATGTGACATCACAGACCTATTGCCAAAATAAGTGACATCACAGACAGACCTATTGCCAAAATAAGTGACATCACAGACAGACCTATTGCCAAAATATGTGACATCACAGACCTATTGCCAAAATAAGTGACATCACAGACAGACCTATTGCCAAAATATGACATCACAGACCTATTGCCAAAATAAGTGACATCACAGACAGACCTATTGCCAAAATAAGTGACATCACAGACAGACCTATTGCCAAAACATGTGACATCACAGACAGACCTATTGCCAAAATAAGTGACATCACAGACAGACCTATTGCCAAAATAAGTGACACCACAGACAGACCTATTGCCAAAACAAGTGACATCACAGACAGACCTATTGCCAAAATAAGTGACATCACAGACAGACCTATTGCCAAAATATGACATCACAGACAGACCTATTGCCAAAATAAGTGACATCACAGACCTAATGCCAAAATATGTGACATCACAGACAGACCTATTGCCAAAATAAGTGACATCACAGACAGACCTATTGCCAAAATAAGTGACATCACAGACAGACCTATTGCCAAAATATGACATCACAGACAGACCTATTGCCAAAATAAGTGACATCACAGACAGACCTATTGCCAAAATATGACATCACAGACAGACCTATTGCCAAAATATGTGACATCACAGACAGACCTATTGCCAAAATAAGTGACATCACAGACAGACCTATTGCCAAAATAAGTGACATCACAGACAGACCTATTGCCAAAATAAGTGACATCACAGACAGACCTATTGCCAAAATATGTGACATCACAGACAGACCTATTGCCAAAATAAGTGACATCACAGACAGACCTATTGCCAAAATAAGTGACATCACAGACAGACCTATTGCCAAAACACAAATCTACAACACATCACAGATGTTTGTTGTGGTATGAATACATATAATAGACAGACCTTTGTTAGTAATATGAATATATAAAATAGAGACCTTTGTTAGTAATATGAATATATAAAATAGACAGACCTTTGTTAGTAATATGAATATATAGACAGACCTTTGTTAGTAATATGAATATATAAAATAGACAGACCTTTGTTAGTAATATGAATATATAAAATAGACAGACCTTTGTTAGTAATATGAATATATAAAATAGACAGACCTTTGTTAGTAACAAGAATATATAAAATAGACAGACCTTTGTTAGTAATATGAATATATAAAATAGACAGACCTTTGTTAGTAACAAGAATATATAAAATACAGACCTTTGTTAGTAACATGAATATATAAAATAGACAGACCTTTGTTAGTAACATGAATATATAGACAGACCTTTGTTAGTAATATGAATATATAGACAGACCTTTGTTAGTAATATGAATATATAAAATAGACAGACCTTTGTTAGTAATATGAATATATAGACAGACCTTTGTTAGTAATATGAATATATAAAATAGACAGACCTTTGTTAGTAATATGAATATATAAAATAGACAGACCTTTGTTAGTAATATGAATATATATAATACAGACCTCTGTTAGTAATATGAATATATAAAATAGACAGACCTTTGTTAGTAACAAGAATATATAAAATAGACAGACCTTTGTTAGTAACAAGAATATATAAAATAGACAGACCTCTGTTAGTAACAAGAATATATAAAATACAGACCTCTGTTAGTAACAAGAATATATAAAATAGACAGACCTCTGTTAGTAACAAGAATATATAAAATAGACAGACCTTTGTTAGTAACAAGAATATATAAAATAGACAGACCTTTGTTAGTACAAGAATATATAAAATAGACAGACCTTTGTTAGTAACAAGAATATATAAAATACAGACCTTTGTTAGTAACAAGAATATATAAAATAGACAGACCTTTGTCAGTAACAAGAATATATAAAATAGACATTTGTTAGTAACAAGAATATATAAAATAGACAGACCTTTGTTAGTAACAAGAATATATAAAATACAGACCTTTGTTAGTAATATGAATATATAAAATAGACAGACCTTTGTTAGTAACAAGAATATATAAAATACAGACCTTTGTTAGTAACATGAATATATAAAATAGACAGACCTTTGTTAGTAACATGAATATATAGACAGACCTTTGTTAGTAATATGAATATATAGACAGACCTTTGTTAGTAATATGAATATATAAAATAGACAGACCTTTGTTAGTAATATGAATATATAGACAGACCTTTGTTAGTAATATGAATATATAAAATAGACAGACCTCTGTTAGTAATATGAATATATAAAATAGACAGACCTTTGTTAGTAACATGAATATATAAAATAGACAGACCTTTGTTAGTAACAAGAATATATAAAATACAGACCTTTGTTAGTAACAGGAATATATAAAATAGACAGACCTTTGTTAGTAACAAGAATATATAAAATACAGACCTTTGTTAGTAACAAGAATATATAAAATAGACAGACCTTTGTTAGTAACAAGAATATATAAAATACAGACCTTTGTTAGCAACAAGAATATATAAAATAGACAGACCTTTGTTAGTAACAAGAATATATAAAATAGACAGACCTTTGTTAGCAACAAGAAATATATATAATACAGACCTTTGTTAGTAACAAGAATATATAAAATACAGACCTTTGTTAGCAACAAGAATATATAAAATACAGACCTTTGTTAGCAACAAGAATATATAAAATACAGACCTTTGTTAGCAACAAGAATATATAAAATACAGACCTTTGTTAGTAACAAGAATATATAAAATAGACAGACCTTTGTTAGTAACAAGAATATATAAAATACAGACCTTTGTTAGTAACAAGAATATATAAAATACAGACCTTTGTTAGTAACAAGAATATATAAAATAGACAGACCTTTGTTAGTAACAAGAATATATAAAATAGACAGACCTTTGTTAGTAACAAGAATATATATATATACAGACCTTTGTTAGTAACAAGAATATATAAAATACAGACCTCTGTTAGTAACAAGAATATATAAAATAGACAGACCTTTGTTAGTAACAAGAATATATAAAATAGACATTTGTTAGCAACAAGAATATATAAAATACAGACCTTTGTTAGTAACAAGAATATATAAAATAGACAGACCTTTGTTAGTAACAAGAATATATAAAATACAGACCTTTGTTAGTAACAAAAATATATAAAATAGACAGACCTTTGTTAGTAACAAGAATATATAAAATAGACAGACCTTTGTTAGTAACAAGAATATATAAAATAGACAGACCTTTGTTAGTAACAAGAATATATAAAATACAGACCTTTGTTAGTAACAAGAATATATAAAATAGACAGACCTTTGTTAGTAACAAGAATATATAAAATAGACAGACCTTTGTTAGTAACAAGAATATATAAAATAGACAGACCTTTGTTAGTAACAAAAATATATAAAATAGACAGACCTTTGTTAGTAACAAGAATATATAAAATAGACCTTTGTTAGTAACAAGAATATATAAAATAGACAGACCTTTGTTAGTAACAAGAATATATAAAATAGACAGACCTTTGTTAGTAACAAGAATATATAAAATAGACAGACCTTTGTTAGTAACAAGAATATATAAAATAGACAGACCTTTGTTAGTAACAAGAATATATAAAATAGACCTTTGTTAGTAACAAGAATATATAAAATAGACAGACCTTTGTTAGTAACAAGAATATATAAAATAGACAGACCTTTGTTAGTAACAAGAATATATAAAATAGACAGACCTTTGTTAGTAACAAAAATATATAAAATACAGACCTTTGTTAGCAACAAGAATATATAAAATAGACAGACCTTTGTTAGTAACAAAAATATATAAAATAGACAGACCTCTGTTAGTAACAAGAATATATAAAATACAGACCTTTGTTAGTAACAAGAATATATAAAATAGACAGACCTCTGTTAGTAACAAGAATATATAAAATAGACAGACCTTTGTTAGCAACAAGAATATATAAAATACAGACCTCTGTTAGCAACAAGAATATATAAAATACAGACCTTTGTTAGTAACAAGAATATATAAAATAGACAGACCTTTGTTAGTAACAAGAATATATATAATACAGACCTTTGTTAGTAACAAGAATATATAAAATACAGACCTCTGTTAGCAACAAGAATATATAAAATAGACAGACCTTTGTTAGTAACAAGAATATATAAAATACAGACCTTTGTTAGTAACAAGAATATATAAAATAGACAGACCTTTGTTAGCAACAAGAATATATAAAATAGACAGACCTTTGTTAGTAACAAGAATATATAAAATAGACAGACCTTTGTTAGTAACAAGAATATATATAATACAGACCTCTGTTAGTAACAAGAATATATAAAATAGATAGAACTTTGTTAGTAACAAGAATATATATAATAGACAAGACGTTTGCTGTAACATGAATACAAAAAAACAGTTAGACCTACTGCTGAAACATCAATTTGTAACACACCTCAGTATAGTCAGACCCACAGCTATAGAAGTTAGACAGACCCCAGTGTTAAGCCATCCATGTAACATTGACAGTTATGTTTTTTTGTTCTTTGTTCTCAAACAAGTCACAAATGATGACAGCTGTTTATCAATTCTGCAATTTACAATACTGATTCATTCTTTCTTGTGGCAGTTGTGTTATGGTCAGATGTCATACATTGTGTGTGTGTGTGTGTGTGTGTGTGTGTGTGTGTGTGTGTGTGTGTGTGTGTGTGTGTGTGTGTGTGTGTGTGTGTGTGTGTGACATCATACTTTGTATGTGTGTGTGTGTGTGTGTGTGTGTGTGTCTGTGTGTGTGTGTGTGTGTGTGTGTGTGTGTGTGTGTGTGTGTGTGCGCGTGAACATTTATCAGCACCAGACTATGTATGTGTGTGTTTGTGTGTGTGTGTGTGTGTGTGTGTGTGTGTGTGTGTGTGTGTGTGTGTGTGTGTGTGTGTATGTCAGTGTGTCTGTGTGTGTGTGTGTGTCTCTGTGTGTGTGTGTGTGTGTGTGTGTGTGTGTGTGTGTGTGAATATTTACCTGAAATCAGCACCAGACTATGTATGGGTTCTGTGTGTGTGTGTGTGTGTGTGTGTGTGTGTGTGTGTGTGTGTGTGTGTGTGTGTGTGTGTGTGTGTGTGTGTGTCTGTGTGTGTCTGTGTGTGTGTGTGTGTGTGTGTGTGTGAAGACTTACCTGAAATCAGCACCAGACTATGTATAGGTTCTCTGTGTGACGGCAGACGGCGTACTTTGATGATCTCTTTCCCGTCCTGTCCTTCCTTTGTTATCATGGAGATGACAGAGTACACCACTGACAGACAAACACACCAACACCACACATAATACACCTGGACTGTATTACCATAATACACTGATGTATTATGAAGCCTGATTGATACACCTGACTGTGACAGCATGATACACCGCTGAAAGACAAAATTACCAACACCAGAGATAATGCACCTGGATTGTAAGACCATGAATACACTGATGTATTATCAAGTGGAACTGACACACCTATGATGACTATGACAGTTTTCACACACCTACCATGTATGTATTTAGTCTGATTCACACATCTGTTATTTCTTATTTTTGTTTTAATCCCAACCAACTGTCTAGAGCCATATCAGGGCTATAACAATCTCAAAACATACACAATACATTCACAGGGAAAAATGGAAAAGAAAATTAAGTATACATATCAATGCATTCACGCACATAATCTAAAGATATATCCCTGGCACTGATCACTTCATCCAATTTATCACATAGGAAATTAAAACAAAAACCTGAATACAAACTTAAACATAATGAATAACACTAAAGTGTATACAAAGGACACGAAAACATATTTATCAACTTGCCCAATTGCCTGAAATTGCTTCTAGACATCACATTTTTCTTACAGCCAAAGATGCACTCAATAAATATACCCAATTATCAATCCAAAGAGAAAGTATACAAGGCTTTATAGAACACATACAGGTGAATGGACCAGCAAGGCAGAAAATGATAGGAAGATGTGACAAAAACCAAAGGAATAAGACAGAAACAGAGAGAGTGACAGAAAAGAGGAAATTTCTACCACAGAATTTGCAGAAGGTGGGGATATACTGAAAAAGCCCTGGCATCCCCATGGTGGTATTCACACACGGTCCATGAATAAATCTATTTAGCGTGACTCATACACCTGTCCATGAATAAATGTATTTAGTATTATTCACACACTTGACCATGAATAAACATATTTAGTATTATTAACACACGTGTCCACGAATAAGGTAAGAGTCTTTTTATTACCAAGTGTAATTAATATTTTGTGTCAGAATGAATGTAAATGCATTCAGTACGAGTCACACACCTGACCCATAAGACCATGGGTCACAGTCTTTACCGTCAGACAGTACAAATCATTCCTTCCTTCCTTCATCCTTAGTGTTTATTGGTGTTTCCTTCATTCCTGTCACACAACTCACCCAAGTCCTTGTCAGCAGCAGTGACCAGGCGATAATTTTTAATGGCGATCATCAGGCAGATATCTGAAACATAGTGACATTATTTCATGTCATTTAATCATTCACTTCGTTCACCACTCCATCATTCACTTTTCTTGTTTTGTTTAAAGCCCAGCCAACTGCATACAGCCAAATCAGGGCTATAACCATTTCAAACTATATACAATACTTCAACATGAAAAAAAAGGAAAAGAAAATTAGGACACGGATCAACGCATTCACACATAATCTAAAGAGACGCCCCTGGCATTGATCATTCTGTCCAATTTTTCACAGAGGATTTAAAAAACAAACTGAATACAAATTTAAACATAACTAAGAACACTAAAACACGTATAAAAATAAGCCTAAATTACCTAAAATTGCTTCCATATGTCTCATTCCCTAAAGCCAAAAATGCACTTAATACATGTACCCAATTATCAATCCTATGAGAACACATACAGGTGAATGGACCAGCAAGGCAGAAAATGATAGGAAGAAATGACAGAAAGCAAAGGAACAAGGCAGAAACAAAGACAGTGACAGAAAAGAGGAAATTTCTAGCACAGAATTTCCAGAGGGTTGGGATACCATTTATACTGAATCTTGGCATCTCCATGAGGGACATCATTCACATCACTGACCACTTTCTGACAAAACATCAACATGGTCTGTGTTCATATCTTCATCAATCCACTATTTCTCACAATAGTAATGGTAATGCATCAGTGCTATAATGTTATCTACCTGTAGAGAATTAAGAACAAGCACTCCGCTTTTTCATGCGACAAGAAAAAAACACAGCTATGCTATGAAGTTATCTATGTTTAGAAAATACCAAAGAAATAAGAGGGAAGCAGGGAGAATTTTTACAATATAATCAAAGGACATAACTCTGGAGAATTATCTCCCATGTTGTATAGAACTTCTCAAATCTAACAGTTTGCGCAGTGTTCTGAGCTTACTGTTTTAGTACTTTGTGTCTGCTTCTATGCTAGCTGAATGGGTAGCGCAAACTGTGTTAGATTTGAGAAGTTCTATACAACATGGGAGATAATTCTCCAGAGTTATGTCCTTTGATTATATGTTTAGAAAGTTTAGAAAATTGGGAAGAAACACTCACTGAAAAAGACAGTTCTAAAAATCACAAAAATACTGAAATTAAAATGGCCACAAATACTAAAGAAATGACCGAGGTTCTAGAAGAAGTTGGTTTTGAAAAAATAATAGTTCTCCTAAATGAAATTAATCACATTAGAAGAATCCCTAAAAATATGTCAAAATCCGTTTTCGTTGCACTTTCAAAGAGAGCGGGGCCATAGAATATGAATTCCATTGTACAATCAGTTTGGCGAGTCATGTAACAAAGATTCTATTAAGGATAATCAGGGTGAGGACAAGGAACATAATTACAAAATTATGTCTGATTTCTCTATGACTTACATAATTATAACAATTATGTTGATTTTTCTATGACTTGCACATTATATACCTGGAGAAGATTTGTGACATCAAGCGTGGTTTATATCGTTGATCCCAACGAGAGAGGTAAGGTGAGGTGAGGTGCATAATTATAATAATATGTTGATTTCTCTCTGACTTGTATAATTATAATAATACGCTTGATTTCTTTGTGACTTACATAATTATGATAATATGCCTGATTTCTCTATGGCTTGTATGATTATAATAATACGCTTGATTTCTTTGTGACTTACATAATTATGATAATATGCCTGATTTCTCTATGGCTTGTATGATTATAATAATACGCTTGATTTCTTTGTGACTTACATAATTATGATAATATGCCTGATTTCTCTATGGCTTACCCTTGTAATTTGTTGTACATATCTCCTACATTGTTAGTACTGATGACATTTTATGCACAAAGCAAATGTGTAGATTTCTTACTCTCTGTCTCTCCGTCTCTCTCTGTATCTATATACGTATACATACACACATACATATATATATATATATATATACACTTTTTTTGTTTGTTTGTTTCTGTGTTTGCTGCACCATTCAATGCACTGCCTCAATGGCATTGATCATCATCACATGATGACTACAAACATGTTTGAGGGAAAAAAAACCACCACAACAGCAAAGACAACTGATATTGATAGTCACCGTCTTCCTCTGGCTTTCTACAGTAGGTGTTGAGCAAGGTCCCGCTCTGATTCCACACACAGATATGCTCTCCCCCCGAACAGAACAGTTCTCCGTCCATCAGTGATACCAAGCACTGAAAAACACACACACACACACACACACACACACACACACACACACACACACACACACACACACACACACACACACACACACACCCCACACACACACAAAACTAATATACACAAAAGTTACACATGTACACATGCACAAAGACATCACACACACACACACACATACACACACACACACACAAACACACACACACACACACACACACACACACACACACGTTACATATACATACATCATACATACAAACAACACGCATAAGCACATACACACACATCACACACACATACACAAACACACACACACGCTCAAGTTATACATACACACATCACACATATATACACACACACACAAAAAGCATAAACACATGCACACAAACACATTACACACACACACACACACAATGTCCCATACACACAAACACACATAAAAGCACACATAACACACACACACACACACACACACACACACACACACACACACACACACACACATACACACACACACACACACACACACACACACACACATACACACATGTCACACACAAACGACCTATCACAAACAACACAACAATATCTACCATCACTAGCAACACCTCTAAGATCTACCACCAACAACACATGAAGACTTACCCTGACAGAGCTGGCGTGTTGAGTCAGTGTCAGTCGACACTGGCCTGTTTCCACGTCCCATACCTGTAAACAACAATTACCAACCAGTCACCGTCTGTGTGATTATATCGATATACATACATACATGCATACATGTATGTATGTATGTATGTGTGTATGTGTGTATGCATATATGTATGTATGTATGTATGTATGTATGTATGTATGTATGTATGTGTGTATGTGTGTATGTGTGTATGCATATATGTATGTATATATGTAGTATGTATGTTGTGGTATGTGTGTATGCATATATGTATGTATGTATGTATGTATGTAATATATGTATGTGTGTGTGTATGCATAATGTATGTATGTATGTATGTATAAATAATATATGTATATACAGTCTGGATGAAGACAGAGAGGGAGGGAGAAGTGTGTGTAAAAACAAAAGATTCATATGGAGGATCATGATCGCCAACACCACGCGCAGAGCACATGATGATGATGTATATGTGTGTGAATATACAGGTATCTGTGTATTAATTACTTGTATGTATGAACGTATAAAGGTCTTGCTTTGCATACAAATGCACAAAATTAAAACAGGGGGAAAAAAGAACTTTACTAACAACAAGGGCAACAATAGGCCATCAGAATAGTGAAAAATAAAACAGATTTTAAACATTATCAGAAGTTCCCAAGAAAGTGCTGTTTATAAACCTTCATCAACAAGTGCTATTTTTGTACTTGTGACCCTGACCTTGACATTTTACGTTCCAAACATATACTTTCGTGATTCCTCGAGGTTCCACAACTTTGATCTCACTATGGCAAAGGTCCACTCAAACAGACACAATCCTGTTCACACATTTCTGTCACAGACACATTATACACACCTCTTTCCACATGATATGAACAAATCTCCTGTCTTATGAAAAAAAAATGGAGTTGATGAATCATCATCATCATCATCATCATCATCATCATCATCATCATCATCATCATCATCGTCGTCGTCGTCGTCCTCATCATCGTCGTCGTCATTCTCATCACCATCATCATAATTATTATCACTATCATTATTATTATTGTTGTTGTTATTATCATTATTATCAATATTTAACACCTAACTGACTGTGCAGAGCCATATCTAAAATCATGATACCCTACAACAACAAAGCACACAGAGAGTGTGTCATGTTATAAAATAATAAACTAAAGAACAAAAAAGAAAACACAACCAACAACAACAAAACACAAGACAATGTCATGTTACAAAACAATAAAGTTCAACAACAACAAAACACAACAGAATGTGTCCTGTTACTTAACAACAAAGACAACAACAACAACAACAACAACAACAACAAAGGATAAGAGAGTGTGTCATGTTACAAAACCACAACGAAAAACAACAACAAAGCATGAAAAAATGTGTCATGTTACATAACAACAAAAAACAGCAACAAAAGATACTAGAGTGTGTTATGTTAAAAAAACAACAATGAAAAACAAAGCTCAGTAGAATGTGTCATGTTACATTACAACAAACAACAACAAGGATGATAGAGTGTGTCATGTTACAAAACAACAAAAACAATAATAATAATAATAATAATTACAATATTTATATAGCGCAAAATCTTGATAAAATCAAATCTAAGCGCAACAATAAAATACAAGAGAATAAGTCATATTACAAACAACAACAGACAACAATAATGAAGCACACCCAGGGCAGACCTTGATTTGTTTGTCAGAGGATCCGGTCAAAAGAAAGTAGTCCTCCACTGAGTCTTTCCGTGGTTCTAATAATAGCAGGCATGTGATTGGATGCAAGTGACCAATCAGTGTCGCCAGTTTTCGTCCATACTGAAAACAATACAATACAAATTACAATACAATATTTTATTTGTATAGCACAAAATCTTGATAAAATCAAATCTAAGCACTAAACACACGATGTTAAGTAGTGCCAACAATTGTATGAGCAAAAAAGAAACTCTTACACGCTTTGAAGTTTACCCCCCCCCCCTTCTCTCTCTCTCTCTCTCTCCAGTATCTAAGAGGCTAGCCTTTGGATGCTACCAGAAAGCTTGACAGAATGTTGCAGTTTCAGAACATTTAAGAAGATGTATATCACATCTCATGATGCCAATCATGCCTATCAATTAACATCAGGAAGAGAGTTCTTGAATGTTATATAGAACCGATGCTGTTGTACGGATGTGGGGCATGGACAGTCAACAAGCAAGGCCAGAACAAGATTGAGGCAGCCGAGATGTGGTTTCTGAGAAGAATGTTGAGAGTTCCATGGACAGCAAAGAAAACAAATGAGACAGTCTTGATGGAGGCAGACACAGGTGGATCATTCGTAAGGAAGATTGGGAAAAAACGGGCAACATTTGTGGCCATTTTATGAGGAAGGGGGATTTGGAGCACCTGGTCATGGCGGGAAGGCTGGAGGGAAAGAGAGCACCAGGTGGACCCAGGGGGAGAATGCTGGACGGACTTGCAGAGTGGCTGGGGACGAGGAGGGTGGGGGAGATTCTAGGGGCAACGAGAGATAGGGACAAATGGAAGTCCATGATCACCAACGCCATGCGGCAGGGCACCTGATGATGATGATGATGATGACCATTCTCTTCCGCTCTACAATCAGACTTCAACATAAAACAGTCAACCACACAAGTTTCCCCAGAAACGGCACTCCTCAGTGCCAAGTATATTTTGGGCAGCCAATTTTGCAGCACAGTATGCATTTTAAAAGCTTATATCGCAAAGACTATTAAAGATTTTCACTTACTTCTTTTTTGCTGTGTAAAGGGCAGATGTTGTATTTATATAGAGTGCTTACTTATGTTTATGTGCTTGATTGATTATTCCACAGATAATATTATTATAAAGAAAAACATACTTTTTTTTCATACGGTTTTTTAGTTGTACTACTGACCTTATTTCGTGAGTTGTGCGCCAGATATCATTATGATAAATAAGGAAAAGCAATGGAAAATATACACACAAAGTCAGCTGTCTGCTTATTCTACTCGGAGAGGTAGACAATGCATGTCGATTTGCAGCCATTTTGGAGAAAACACTTCGGAGAAAACGTGACGTAAGTTCTGACAGTTAACAAAGCCACACTTCGGCCTTAATGCTGAAAAACTAGGTCGCTGGGTAAAGTTTAAAAATAGCACAGTCGCCTGCATTCACCAGTGGAGCTGACAGAAGCTTTGTACCCGTGTGAAAAGTTATCGTTTAGCATGACCCCTCCAAGTCGCACAAATGCGACCATGGTGGTCGTACGGGAAGTCACTTGATTGCGACCATGGCGGGAAAAGAGTTAATCAGCTCTGCTACTATTAAATGTTCCCATTCCCATCAATCACGATTACATTTTTCATACTGATTAAATTACTTCATACAAAAACATAAAACTTATTTCTTTGAACTGATGTTGAATGTTTTGCATTGTTGACTGAAGCAAAATAAATATGCAATGTAGACTCTCTCTGGGCAAGCAAAGGCTTTCACACACTGTTAAATAAACTTTGTTCTCTCTCTCTCTCTCTCTCTCTCTCTCTCTCTCTCTCTCTCTCTCTCTCTCTCTCTCTCTCTCTCTCTCTCAGTCACTCAAAAATGAAGAGATAATGAAAAAAAAAAATTGGTGATATTTCTGAATCAATCTCTGAAATGTATAAAAAATACTTCAGAGAAATGTATTTGTTTAAATCTTAACATCTGCTTATCAATTTGTTGCAAAACTGTTTGGCTTACAATATAAATAATGCTTATGTACTAAAATCATATTTTGGTGACTTCATTATGCCTGCAATTCAGTCCCTTTCATCAACGGCTTTGCTCTAAATGATTAAAACATCACAACCTGAATCTCCCTCTCTGTTTCTTTCAACACACACACATGTGCCCCCCCCCCCCACACACCCACATCCCCACACACACACACACACACACATACACACACACACACACACACACACAACACACACACAATCCACACACACACACACACACACACACACACACACACACACACACACACATCACACAACACACACACAAACACACAACACACACACACACACACACACACACACACACACACAACACACACACACACACACACACACACACACACACACACACACAACACAACACACACAACACACACACACACACCACACAAAAAGCTTACTGACTTCACCAACATGACAGCCTTGTAATCATCACAGCAGACACAAACCTGTAACATCATCACACAACTGTCAACATACACACGAAACACACATCAACACTTCTAAAAAACAGGTAAATGTTTCCTGCAACAAACTAACTTAACCCTCTGACTACCGCACCTTATCACCAACTGCAAAAACTTAACCCTTTGACTCCCTCACCCTATCCACCAGCTTCCTGCAGGAACTTGATAGGAGGAGTCAAGGGTTAAGTTTTTGCTTTGCTAGCATGGTTGACAATGCAGGGTGCTGGTGGACAGGGTGTGGGAGTCAAAGGGTTAAAGACTGTTAACAAAAATTTCATACATTCACATTAAGTCCATATATATGACCCATGGGGCATTGACAGAATCAATGCTAACTCCATCCTTCGAATATTGTGAGATATACACATTTCTGAAATCTACAACCTTTCCTGATCATTTTGATCCTTGGTGAAATGTCACAGGAAAAAAAATTGTGGAAACAGTCACAGTTTGAAATGGCATACCCTTCAGATGGTGGTTCTGAGAAAATGACTCCTAAAGATTTCATACATTTTGACATCGGATAAAATCCCTGACTTATCAACTCAGCAGTACAGCTATTTTTAGGTGAATCATTAAGCATATGAAGGGCATGAAAAAGACCTTTTTGGTTGATATTCACCTTGAGGGACTTTGGAAGGATTATGCAGCATACTGATTCTCTAAGTATGCAATCTGATTGAACAAATGACCAAATTTTGACTGTGTCTATTGAATTAAATATAGCCAAACAATTTCATGACACATTTAAATTAAATGTGTACACTTAAATAAAGCTTTGTGTCTAAGAAGAGCATTTGTTCCACAAACAGAAAATCACCCAGGACTGGGTGTCACCATTTGTTACCTCAACTGCTGTTCTGACTCTGTGAGCTAGCACTGGTAGGTCAAATACAAAATAGAAAAAAATGTCCAAGAACACTCAGACTGTAGGGGAGTGAAGTGGTAGAGACTTCAACTTTTGTCATTATGAGGGTGGCACTCATCTCTGTCTCCTTGCCATCTCATCATCCAAACCCACCCACACACAAAACACAGGGTCACATACCCACACACACACAAAACACAGGGTCACATACCCACACACACACAAAACACAGGGTCACATACCCACACCACACACAAAACACAGGGTCACATACCCACACACACACAAAACACAGGGTCACATACCCACACACACACAAAACACAGGGTCACATACCCACACACACACAAAACACCAGGGTCAGATACCCACACACACACACAAAACACAGGGTCACATACCCACACACACACACACAAAACACAGGGTCACATACCCACACACACACACACAAAACACAGGGTCACATACCCACACACACACACACAAAACACAGGGTCACATACCCACACACAACACACAAAACACAGGGTCACATACCCACCACACACACAAAACACAGGGTCACATACCCACCCACACACAAAACACAGGGTCACATACCACACACACACACAAAACACAGGGTCAGATACCCACACACACACAAAACACAGGGTCACATACCCACACACACACACAAAACACAGGGTCAGATACCCACACACACACAAAACACAGGGTCACATACCCACACACACACAAAACACAGGGTCACATACCCACACACACACAAAACAGGGTCACATACCCACACACACACAAAACACAGGGTCACATACCCACACATACATAAAACACAGGGTCACATACCACACACACACAAAACACAGGGTCACATACCCACACACACACACAAAACACAGGGTCAGATACCCACACACACAACAAAACACAGGGTCAGATACCCACACACACACAAAACACAGGGTCACATACCCACACACACACAAAACACAGGGTCACATACCCACACACACACAAAACAGGGTCACATACCCACACACACACAAAACACAGGGTCACATACCCACACATACACAAAACAGGGTCACATACCCACACACACAAAACCAGGGTCACATCCAACACACACAAAACAGGGTCACATACCCACACACACACAAAACAGGGTCAAATACCCACACAAAAACAGGTCACATACCCACACACACAAAACACAGGGTCAATACCCACACACACACAAAACAGGGTCACATACCCACACACACAAAACACAGGGTCACATACCCACACACACACAAAAACAGGGTCACATACCCACACACACAAAACACAGGGTCACATACCCACACACACACAAAACAGGGTCACATACCCACACACACACAAAACACAGGGTCACATACCCACACACACACAAAACACAGGGTCACATACCCACACACACACAAAACACAAGGGTCACATACCCACACACACACAAAACACAGGGTCACATACCCACACACACACAAAACACAGGGTCACATCCCACACACACACAAAACACAGGGTCAATACCCACACACACACAAAACACAGGGTCACATACCCACACACACACAAACACAGGGTCACATACCCACACACACACAAAACACAGGGTCACATACCCACACACACACAAAACAGGGTCACATACCCACACACACACAAACAGGGTCACATACCCACACACACACAAAACAGGTCAATACCCACACACACAAAAACAGGGTCAATACCCAACACACACAAAACAGGGTCACATACCCACACACACACAAAAACAGGGTCACATACCACACACACACAAAACCAGGGTCAATACCCACACACACACAAAACAGGGTCACATACCACACACACACACACGACACTTACACCAAACGTCACAGTTTCATCAATCACCAACACACACACAAAAAGGGTCAACAATACCCAAACTACACACAAACAACTTCCAAAACTACATATCTATAATCATATAAAACCAGTGATACATATCACAACCACATGACACAAACACACATTTTCATCAACACACACACACACACACACACACACACACACAACACACACAACACACACACACACACACACACACACACAACACATCACACACACACACACACACATAATCATCAAAAACTCGTTGATCAACACCACCACAACAACACAATTGATCGTACATCAACACACATCACACTTGACACACACACACACACAGCACACACACACACACACACACACACACACACACACATACACGACAACAGCAAAGTTCTAAAATTCTGTTAACTCAACAATACAGCATTGTATGTAATGCAGAATTAAGTTCACCTTTTGTCATCAATTTGAGGAGCAGACGTACAATATCCGAATGATGCTGCAGCAGCAGCAGTTCATTGTAAAGGTTGTGGGGTTGTCCTGCCTCACTGAACTTGCCATGCTGCCGTCATCATCATCATCATCATCATATCGTTATCATCATCATCACTTTATCACTTAGACTAGGATTATCCGACAGTCTACGTCATCAATGATATCATGAGGAGTAGGACATGTTATATCATCAGTGTTATCACTAGGATTAGGATAATCTGATATTCTACATCATCAATGATATCAACAGGATTAGCACACTTCAACATTCTACACCATCAGTTCATCACTACGACTAGGGTACTTCAATACTCCACATCATCAGATGAATGACAGCACAACGGTCTGAATGGACAGGTGAGTAATTACGTAACAGTCTGAATGAACAGGTGGGTAACACACAATGGTCTGAATAGACAGGTGAGTAATACACAATGGTCTGAATAGACAGGTGGGTAACACACAATGGTCTGAATAGACAGGTGGGTAATACACAATGGTCTGAATAGAAAGGTGGGTAATACACAATGGTCTGAATAGACAGGTGGGTAATACACGATGGTCTGAATGGACAGATGGGTAATACATCATGGTCTGAATGGACATGTGAGTAACACACAATGGTCTGAATGGATGGGTAATAGACAATGGTCTGAATAGACCGGTGGGTAACACACAATGGTCTGAATAGACAGGTGGGTAATAGACAATGGTCTGAATAGACAGGTGGGTAACACACAATGGTCTGAATAGACAGGTGGGTAATAGACAATGGTCTGAATAGACAGGCGGGTAACACACAATGGTCTGAATGGACAGATGGGTAATAGACAATGGTCTGAATAGACAGGTGGGTAACACACAATGGTCTGAATAGACAGGTGGGTAATAGACAATGGTCTGAATAGACAGGTGGTAATAGACAATGGTCTGAATAGACAGATGGGTAATACACAATGGTCTGGATAGACTGATGGGTAATACACAATGGTCTGAATAGACAGATGGGTAATACACAATGGTCTGAATAGACAGGTGGGTAACAGACAATGATCTGAATAGACAGATGGGTAATACACAATGGTCTGAATAGACTGATGGGTAATACACAATGGTCTGAATAGACAGATGGGTAATACACAATGGTCTGAATAGACAGG
>JAPXFY010000013.1:3747606-3827606 GCA_030674185.1 Monoplex corrugatus | reverse complement strand
CAAGCGTCTCTTTGTGAGCAGGGCAAACATGCTGAGAGTTCCTGCACGTGCTAGGACGTCCTTGTTGGGGACGTGGTCCTGCCATGAAATGCCAAGAATCCTTCTGAGGCAGCGTAGGTGAAAGGTGTTGAGCCTGCGTTCTTGACGGGAGTATAGGGTCCAGGTCTCGCACCCATACAACAGTGTGCTCAGCATGCAAGCTTGGTACACTTTAGTCTTTGTCTTGATGATCAGCATGGAGTTTTCCCACACTCTCTTTGACAGGCGGGCCATTGCTGCAGATGCCTTGCCGATCCTTGAGTTCAGCTCGGTGTCCAGGTTGAGACTGCTGGAGATGGTGGAACCAAGGTATGTGAAGTCTTCCACCACGTCGAGAGTGCAGTCACCAATGGAAATGCGAGGAGCCGAGCTGACATCTTGACCCAGGACGTTGGTCTTCTTTAGGCTGATCGTGAGGCCAAATTCTTTGCAGGCATGAGCGAAACGGCTAATGAGCTCTTGGAGGGCAGACTCGGTGTGTGCCGTCAAGGCGGCATCATCAGCAAACAGCATCTCTCGAATGAGGACTTTTGCATGGAGGCGTGCGAGGTTGAACAGGCTGCCGTTGCTCCCGGTGTGAAGGTAGACGCCTTCTTCGGATTGACTGAAGGCATAGCGCAGCAGCAGGGTGAACAGGATGCCGAAAAGTGTCGGGGCGAGGACACACCCCTGTTTGACTCCGCTTTTGATGGGGAAGGGGTCCGAGGAGGAGCCAACATACTGGACGGTGCCTTTCATGTCCTCATGAAAGGATATGATCATCCTCAGGAGCTTGGGGGGACATCCAATTCTCTGCAGTAGTGTAAACAGGCCTGTCCTGCTGACCAAATCAAACGCCTTGGTCAGGTCTATGAAGGTGATGTACAAAGGGCGTCTGTGCTCGTGGCACTTCTCTTGCAGCTGCCTCAGAGAGAATATCATGTCGATCGTTGATCTCTCAGCTCTAAACCCGCACTGCGCCTCTGGGTAGACGCGTTCTGCAAGGACTGCAGTCTGTTCAGTACGACGCGGACGAAGGTCTTCCCGACAATGCTTAGGAGAGATATTCCACGATAGTTGTTACAATCGATGCGATCGCCTTTGTTCTTGTAGAGCGTGATGACGTTGGCATCTCGCATGTCCTGAGGCACAGTTCCTTCCTCCCAGCACTGTAGCAGGAGTTCGTGGAGGTGATCGAGGAGGCTGGTATCTTTGCCTGCTATGATGACCTCGGGGGGGGGGGGGGGCGATGCCATTGTTTCCTGGGGCTTTGCCACTGGCTAGAGAGTCGATGGCCATGCTGAGTTCCTTGGTGGTGGGTGGGTCGTCGAGCTCTTCCATGACTGGCAGGAGGCTCGTGTTTTCCACCGCTGAGTCTGTAACAATGGCCTCCCTCGAGTATAGCTCTTGGTAGTGTTCTGCCCATCTCTCCATTTGCTTTGCACAATCGGTGATGATTTCGCCAGTGGCGGATTTCAGCGGACGATCTTGATGGCGCATGGGCCAAAGGCCTTTTTCATACCCTCGTACATGCCTCGAATGTTGCCGCAGTCGGCAGACAGTTGGATGCTTTGACATAGGTTCTGTCAGTATTTGTTGGCGCACTGTCTAGCGATCTGTTGGGCGTCACTTCTAGCCCTCCTAAGGGCGGCAAGTGTCTTTTCACAAGGAACAACGGTACTTTGAGCAAGAAAGCACATAACAGATACTAAGATAGGTTTGATTGTTGTTGATACTTTGTATTGGCCTAGTTTGTTTGAAGACAAATATGACTGAGAAAAGAGCGTTGTACAGGGATAATATGTAGCCTGCCTATACGTATATCATCATCATCATCATCATCAGGTGCCCTGCCGCATGGCGTTGGTGACCATGGACTTCCATCCATCTCTATCTCTCGTTGCCCCTAGCATCTCCCCCACCCTCGTTATCCCCAGCACTCTGCAAGTCCGTCCAGCATTCTCTCCCTGGGTCTACCTGGTGCTCTCTTTCCCTCTAGTTTTCCCGTTGTGACCAGGTGGTCCAAATCCCCCTTCCTCATAAAATGGCCTATAAATGTTGCCTGCCTTTTCCTAATCCTCCTTATGAGTGATCTACGTGTGTCTGCCTCCATCAAGACTGTCTCGTTTGTTTTCTTTGCTGTCCATGGAACTCTCAACATTCTTCTGAGAAACCACATCTCGGCTGCCTCAATCTTGCTCTGGCTTTGCTTGCTGACTGTCCACGCCTCGCATCCGTACAACAGTATTGGTTCTATATAACATTCAAGGACTCTCTTTCTGATGTTAATTGATAGGCCTTTGTTGGTAAGAATGCTTGTCATCTTCTTGAATGCTGTTTTGGCTTGGCCGATTCTGCCAGCTATTTCCGATGTGCATCTGCCATCTGATGAAATGACCGTTCCCAGGTATTTGAACTTATTAATCTGTGTCAAGGTTGTGCCATTTGCTGTTATTTTGCATGAGGGGATTTCATGTTTTTTTTTTTTTTTTTTAAACGTATATCATAAATAATGAATACAGAGGTTGTGTGGAATCGTTTCTAGCACACAAGACAATCGAAGAACAGTTCAACAACTTTATTAAACTGACCGTTGTCAAGACGCGCTCTTGTCATAGCCTACAAGAGGGGCGCAATCCAACAATAAAACGAGCAAAGGGTTATGTCAGGGATCTGACAGCGTACAGCGCAACGAGCATAATAATATATAATTCTTTGAAATGGAACCGTAGGCTTTATACAAACTTAATTACTATTACCAATCATTTAATATCATCGTGCATTTGGTGGGAGGTTTGAATCAAAGGCATATAATTAGGAGCAAGATGTCAACTCTTCGCGCCTAGATGTTTGTTTACATTTTTTTTTAGCGCAATGATTATGTGACTGCATAAAGGTTAACGTGACAATTACAGTGATAACATGGAGGACAGTGGCATGGCAGTTTTGCAGTAACTCATGACGTGTCTCTAAATTCCTTTGCAAAGCAATACCCCTACCCCTCTCCTCTCTCTTCACGGTTTCCTATTTTTACATTTGTAATGAGGGCAGTCTACCTGATGCAACATTTATATTTGGCGTTTTTTCATTGGCTTCTGTGAACATTCGGCGGCTCTCGGATTCTAAATTTAGAAACACTGTCAAAGCGGAAAATACCGACAGTTTTTTAATTCGAAACTATTAAAGACACAACGTTTATTTATCCTTATTGTTGTTTGTGCGCTTCATGGCGTGTTGTTTTCTACATTAACAATAATTGTTTGATAATTCCTTAATTCATCTTTGTCAAAAACACATTTTCTCGAAGAAAAATGATAGCTTTACTTGGAGTTGAAGAGGTCATGTTGTGGTTTTACTGGGTCATTTTTTTTTAATTGGTCAAAGCAATCGTATGTGTTGTGAGGTCTGCAGTTGGTGAAAGCTGCACAGTGAAATACACAATTTGGCCGTTGCCCATCTGCTGCTCACTACATTGCAGGAGGAGAGGAGAAAACATTTACAGTGGTGAGCTTGTCTGAAGCGATTGTTTGTTCTGTCTAGGCGACAAACGGTTGCCACTTCCTTCTTAGCTCTATTACCAACAATAGCAAACTAACTGTCGCAGATCTGCAGGACAAAACAAACTGCGCTGAGGGGAGTCGTAAGGAGAGTACGACAGCTGATGTACATCGATTTTGTCAACTGACTTCTAAAGCCGTCTGACTCCAGACTGGAAAAAGAGACAGTTGTACTTTGTAAACAAAGAGAAAACAGATCTCATCTACGCATTATGTATAATGATAATGCTGTTGACTATGATACTATGCCTGAGGAGAAAGATAAGATAGCCGTTTTAACCGACTCACAACATTAACAGTGCATTTCAGTTTATTCGTATTTGGATTATAATGTACTTATTGACAGACATACATTTTGTCAGTGGATGATGTCAGTGACATCATGCCAGTGTGACTTGTCTGATTGTGCAGCACTTTCACTTTTGTCTTTTGCTGGGATTACTAGAAATGAGGGGAGGAAGTGTTCAACTTGAATTTTTAAGAAATGTTTTTGAGTCACGTGCACACACACACACACACACACACACACACACACACACTATCCCAATAAATCTATCTGTCTTAGAAATTTTTTTCTTCCTATTTGTGTATGTGAACAGCTGATGAAAAAACAGCAGTTTAGCTTGATTCACACTTATTAACATTGCATTTGAAAGACATTTAGCCAGTTAGATGTTAAATTTCCTTTGGCATATGATGATGGATTCTTTTGTGTCAGTGCAATGACATACTGGTTTTGTATTGCATATTATGGGTCTTCATGTGGGATACAAGACCAATACTGGAGGTACATATTCTTCAGCAGGTGCAGCATGTGAAGGAGTCCTTGGCATGCAGCCTTGGTCCTTGGTCTGTCTTCTGTTGATTAGCAGCGTTCTGTGCTGTTCTGATGTGATGTGCCTGTGTTCTGCAGCTGTCAGCTTGCTTGTTGTGTGTATTGCAGCTGTAGCTTGCTCTGTTGTGTGTGTACTGCAGCTGTCAGCTTGCTCTGTTGTGTGTACTGCAGCTGCCAGCTTGCTCTGTTGTGTGTGTACTGCAGCTGCAGCTTGCTCTGTTGTGTGACTGCAGCTGCCAGCTTGCTCTGTTGCGGGCCATGTCTTTCCAGTTGGTGGTGTTGATGCCACAGCTGATGAGGTTGGCTTTCAAAGAATCCATGCATCACTTTAGTAGTCTTCCTGGGTTTTTATTATCCTTGCAAAGCTATTCATACTGGATCATCTTGGTTCGCATGCCAGTAACTAAACTTGAGGCTTCCCGTAGAGGCCTCGACTTTTCTCCTCGGTTTGATGGGAAAATTGAACTGAACATCTAGTCCTTCGGAGGAGGATGAAAAACAAATCGGACCTGTGTGCCTTCTAGCTGTGCATGCTAAAGATCCCACGGTGGTTGAAAATTGTGAAGAGCAGGGCATTGCCCGGCTGCCTTTGTAAAAAAATATTGGAAAGATAGGTTGATTTTCCGGGTCCCAACCCCTGAAGACAAATTAGCCTTCTTGCCTTTCTGAAGTCTTGGTTTAAAAAAAAAGAAAAGTGAATATGAATTTGAGTCGAGGGAGAGGAGATGGGTGTCGCCCTCATGGTGCTGGCCCCAGGAAAAGTTGAGGTCTCTGTCATCTCACTCCCCTATGATCTCAGGGTTATGGAATTATCTAGGTAGGACCTTAGGACCTGGCCAGCTCATAGGTTAATGCACAGGCTTAAGGCTTGTGCCGTGATCATTCTGGATTTTCTCCATCACATGGTATCTGTGATGATAGTGCGTATGGAATTCATTCTGAGCACGGAGACATCATCTTGAGAAACAGAAACTGAAGCTTGGATGTGGATGTCTTCCATATGGACAAAGTATGCTGTCCAGGAAAGCTTGCATTTGATGAGTAAACACTCTGTATCTGCTTGCATTTGATGGGTAAACACTCTGTATCTGCTTGCATTTGATGGGTAAACACTCTGTATCTGCTTGCATTTGATGGGTAAACACTCTGTATCTGCTTGCATTTGATGGGTAAACACTCTGTATCTGCTTGCAATTGATGGGTAAATACTCTGTATCTGCTTGCATTTGATGGGTAAACACTCTGTATCTGACAAACCACACTCACAATCACAGTGGTTGCAGATCTTACGCCAACATCTTTGATGGAACTATTTCAGCTGTGTCTATGACACATTCAGCAGTTGCAACAGTGAAATGGCATAATGTCATTTAATGTGTTTAACTATGAGTGTTGCGGGTCAGTGCGACTGAGACTGCTGAGAGAGCAAGTCATAGATGAGCGACTCGATGCTGTGTGAAATGTTTTGTATATTTACAGAGTGTATTCATTCATGTTAGAGTTAGGCAGATTACAGAGTCTTAACCTCTTCCCTGCTTTCGCCGTGTCTATTGTGGGGCGGTTTTGACATGTCTGTATGCCTGTAACTGTGTCTGCCATGGGGGACTTTCATCATCGAAATTTCAGGGGGGAAATGGGAGATAACACTCGAAACTTGGCCAGCCTCTTGTGGAGATGTCAAAGTGCATTTTTTTCCCTTTGACTCTTCCTCCACTCTGCTACACTGTTGCATAGAAAAACATTCACAGAGAGTAACAGAAAACTTTTTCACTTGATGTTTATTCTGTGTACAAAAACGAAATTTTTCTCTGTTTTGTGTGGTTTTATGTGCTACTGAGTATGTATGTTCCGAAAGCATTTTATTTTAGAAAAAGGCTGATTATAACAGCTCTAATCATACTATTTCTCAACCAAATCAAATAACTATGGCATCAAACCATAGCCAAGGTTATAACTATATATAACTATAACTATAAGGAAAAAAGACATGCCAAAAACTGAAAAGATATCTTATGAAATGAATGAGCAGTGAACAAACATATGCGTGTGCACACAATGAAATGAACGAGCAGTGAACAAACATATGCGCGTGCACACAATGAAATGAATGAGCAGTGAACAAACATACGCGCGTGCACACAATGAAATGAATGAGCAGTGAACAAACATATGCGCGTGCACACAATGAAATGAATGAGCAGTGAACAAACATACGCGCGTGCACACAATGAAATGAATGAGCAGTGAACAAACATACGCACGTGCACACAATGAAATGAATGAGCAGTGAACAAACATATGCGTGTGCACACAATGAAATGAATGAGCAGTGAACAAACATATGCGCGTGCACACAATGAAATGAATGAGCAGTGAACAAACATACGCGCGTGCACACAATGAAACGAATGAGCAGTGAACAAACATACGCGTGTGCACACAATGAGATGAATGAGCAGTGAACAAACATATGCACGTGCACACAATGAGATGAATGAGCGGTGAACAAACATACGCGTGTGCACACAATGAAATGAATGAGCAGTGAACAAACATACGTGCGTGCACACAATGAAATGAATGAGCAGTGAACAAACATACGCGCGTGCACACAATGAAACGAATGAGCAGTGAACAAACATACGTGTGTGCACACAATGAGATGAATGAGCAGTGAACAAACATACGCGCATGCACACAGTGAAATGAATGAGCAGTGAACAAACATATGCGCGTGCACACAATGAGATGAATGAGCGGTGAACAAACATACGCGTGTGCACACAATGAAATGAATGAGCAGTGAACAAACATATGCACGTGCACACAATGAAATGAATGAGCAGTGAACAAACGTACGCGTGTGCACACACACACACAGTGACATGTATATAAATAAATACATTCACACCCAAACACAGTGACATTCCTACACATGCATCTACACATAAGCACACACATACACTCATAGACACACACACACATGAGTGTAAGTTTGCACAGTGACACTGGTATCTATTCATACAGAGAGAGAGAGAGAGAGAGAATTGCACTGTGAACTGTCTTAAAGTCTCAGAGGACAGGTGACGGTGACAGTTAATGATGTAATATATTGTCAAGTGTTGTGTCATTTTACAGATTTGGGTCATTTGGGTCAGAGGATAGGTCACAGATGAGTGACCTCAGTGACTCGGGAAGTTCAACTCTCTCTGACTGGGCTCTGGTCAATAGTCAGGGAGAATTGGAGGTCAGTGCGTGCGTGTGTGTGTGTGTGTGTGTGTGTGTGTGTGTGTGTGTGTGTGTGTGTGTGTGTGTGTGTATGTGTGTGTGTGTGTGAGACAGAGATTGAGCGTGTGTGTGTGTGTAAGTGTGTGGCTCATTGTTCATGTGTCTTTCCGTATATATATATGTGTGTGTGTGAACGCATCTGATTGAGCGTGTGTGTGTGGCTCTTTGTGCATGTGTGTTTGTGTGTCTTTGTGTGAGTGAGTGTGTGTGTGTGTGTGTCCACATGTGATCGAGCATGTGTATGTGGCTCATTGTTCATGTGTCTTTGCATATATCCATATGTGTATGTGTGTGTGTGTGTGTGTGTGTGTGTGCGCGCGCGCGCGTTCTTGCTTGTGTGTGTGTGTGTGTGTGTATGTGTGTGTGTGTGTGTGTGTGTGTGTGTGTGTGTGTGTGTGTGTGTGTGTGTGTTGTTCTTGCTTGTGTGTGTGTGTGTGTGTGTGTGTGTGTGTGTCTGTGCTCATGTGTGTGTGTTTGATTGTGCATATATATATATATCTTTATGTATGTGCGTATGTGTGTGTCATTCTGTTTGTATATATATATATATATGTGTGTGTGTGTGTGTGTTCGCGCGCGTGCGTGGATGTTTGTGTAACTGAGTGCATGTTGTTATTACGCATATGTGTGTGTCATTGTATAATTTATGTGTACGTATGTGTGCGTGTGTGCTCACGTGTGTATACAGTGTGAATGAGTGCATGCGTGTATGTGTTTTTGCTGCATGCACATATGCTGGGAGATGAGATCTTAGACATGGACAAGTATGTCAGAGATTGTTTACTGTTGAAAAAAACAATTTCAGGTTTGTAGTGCAGAGAAGGTATTGAGATTGTTAATGTAGGGCAGTGAGTTTCCCTGTAGTGTTATTGCTAATGTTAAACAGGAAGTTCGCCATTGTGTGCGTATAGTCATCATTGACATTGTGTGTGTGTGTGTGTGTGTGGTGTGTGTGTGTGTGTGTGTGTGTGTGTGTGTGTGTGTGTGTGTGTGTATGTGTGTATGTATACATGTATGTATGTGTGTGTGTGTGTGTGTGTGTGTGTGTGTGTGTGTGTGTGTGTGTGTGTGTGTGTGTGTAGGGCAGTGATGCAGATTCCAACACCAGCTCAATTGAAGTGGTGGAGAGGGAGGGGGTGATAGAGGAGGAGGTGGGTCACCAAGACCTAGACTCCAGAGAATCCTCTCCAGAATGCATTGAACTGGAACAGCTAATGAAACTGGCAGGTATGCAGTAGTGCCACTCTGTTTGTGTAATATAACATTTTTATAAATTGTATATCATAATATTTCTATTTTGAAACGCAGAACAAGAAATCAATAAATGAATAGATCAGACATAAAACTAAGAAGAAAATCACACCTGTCACACCTGTTGGTATCACCTGGTTCAGTGTTGGCCGCAGCACTCAGTGACGCATCTACTCTCCTCCAAATGACTCTGTCTTGACTTTAGTGGACAACTTGAATATTTAAGCCACTGATGTTGGCTATATTCTTGATGTATGAGATTGGAGGTCTGCCTTTCTTCCTTTTTGCCTATGTTTTTCCCTGAAAGATGGTTGCCATGAGGTTCATGTTTTTGCTATGTGACACATGGCCAATGTATTTTAATCTTCTCTGGTTGATGTCTGTTAGTAATTTTCTGGTGGTATCAAGTTTTTCCAGGACACTTTCATTGGTTCTTCTATCTGTCCATTTGACGCATAGTAGTCTCTGATAAAACCGCATCTTTGCTGCCTCAGTTCTTCTGCAATCAGCATTTCAGAGAGTCCAGGTATGGCAGCCATAAATCATGATTGGCCTGATCAAACATTTCAAAAGTTTGTTTTTTTTTATAAGAAGAATCTGATGTTTTTAAAATACAGTCATATAGATCTGTTAGTATTGTTATGTGACATCACGTCGTTACTATGTGGTAATGCAGACCATGGCCGCATCATGATATATGTACTGTTTAGATATAACCTGTATTATTTAGCAGTATAACAATCTACATGTGTTGCTATGTGACATCACATACCATGGCCACATTATGATAGTTGTGCTAGATATAACCTGTATTAATTAGCTGTTTAACAGTCTACATATGTTGCTATGTGACACCACATACCATGGCCACATTATGATAGTTGTACCAGATATAACCTGTATTAATTAGCTGTTTAACAGTCTACATATGTTGCTATGTGACATCACATCCCATGGCCACATTATGATAGTTGTGCTAGATATAACGTGTATTAATTAGCTGTTTAACAGTCTACATATGTTGCTATGTGACATCACATACCATGGCCACATTATGATAGTTGTGCTAGATATAATGTGTATTAATTAGCTGTTTAACAGTCTACATATGTTGCTATGTGACATCACATCCCATGGCCACATTATGATAGTTGTGCTAGATATAACGTGTATTAATTAGCTGTTTAACAGTCTACATATGTTGCTATGTGACATCACATCCCATGGCCACATTATGATAGTTGTGCTAGATATAATGTTATTAATTAGCTGTTTAACAGTCTACATATGTTGCTATGTGACATCACAGACCATGGCCATCTGTATTAATTAACAGTACAATATACCTGTATTAATTAGCAGTGTGATATACCTGTATTAATTAGCAGTGTGATATACCTGTATTAATTAGCAGTGTGATGTACATGTATTAATTAGCAGTGTGATATACCTGTATTAATTAGCAGTGTGATATACCTGTATTAATTAGCAGTGTGATATACCTGTATTAATTAGCAGTGTGATATACCTGTATTAATTAGCAGTATTACACTCTACAATGTTGCTATGTGACATCACAGACCATGGCCATCTGTATTAATTAGCAGTATGATATACCTGTATTAATTAGCAGTGTGATATACCTGTATTAATTAGCAGTATGACACTCTACAATGTTGCTATGTGACATGACAGATTGTTTTCATACAATACAGACACTGCAGCCAGAGAGACTGTCAAAGCCCAAAGTGGGGAGAGAGGGGAGCCAGAAGGGCTGGACGAGGAACAGGGAGCCACTCTCACTCCTCCTGTTTCGTCACAACATGGACTCCATGAAACTTCTTCATTTCGTCCACACGCTGACTTGGAGGTGCTTTGTTTGTCTGTCTGCATGCCTGCTTGTCTGTGTGTCAGTTTGTTTCATTGGATAGTTATTGTGATTTTTGTTGAGTGTGTGTATTTGTTTAAATCATTATGGTAAGTTGAGTTTGTTGAAGCTTGACAGCGTTTAGACACATTAATAATGATGATATTTATGAGGCCAAAATTTTAATGTTTAGATCAAGTCAAAGCACACACTGTCTTTGCTTACTCAAAACATTTTAAGTCAAGTCAAAGCACACAGTTTCTTTGCTTACTCAAAGCGTTTTAAGTCAAGTCAAAGCACACACTGTCTTTGCTTACTCAAAACATTTTAAGTCAAGTCAAAGCACACACTTTCTTTGCTTACTCAAAACATTTTAAGTCAAGTCAAAGCACACACTTTCTTTGCTTACTCAAAACATTTTACGTCAAGTCAAAGCACACACTGTCTTTGTTTACTCAAAACATTTTAAGTCAAGTCAAAGCACACAGTTTCTTTGCTTACTCAAAACATTTTAAGTCAAGTCAAAGCACACAGTTTCTTTGCTTACTCAAAACATTCACCCGCAGTGACAGAACAAAATAACAAAAACACTTAAGGGTATGAAGCACTTGTAGACTGGATGAAGCACTTGTAGACTGGACGAAGCACTTGTAGACTGGATGAAGCACTTGTAGACTGGATGAAACACTTGAAGACTGGATGAAGCATAGACTGGATGAAGCACTTGTAGACTGGATGAAGCACTTGTAGACTGGATGAAGCATAGACTGGATGAAGCACTTGTAGACTGGATGAAGCACTTGTAGACTGGATGAAGCACTTGTAGACTGGATGAAGCACTTGTAGACTGGATGAAGCACTTGTAGACTGGATGAAGCAATTGTAGACTGGATGAAACACTTGTAGACTGGATGAAGCACTTGTAGACTGGATGAAGCAATTGTAGACTGGATGAAACACTTGTAGACTGGATGAAGCAATTGTAGACTGGATGAAACACTTGTAGACTGGATGAAGCAATTGTAGACTGGATGAAGCATAGACTGGATGAAGCAATTGTAGACTGGATGAAGCACTTGTAGACTGGATGAAGCAATTGTAGACTGGATGAAACACTTGTAGACTGGATGAAGCAATTGTAGACTGGATGAAGCATAGACTGGATGAAGCATAGACTGGATGAAACACTTGTAGACTGGATGAAGCACTTGTAGACTGGATGAAGCATAGACTGGATGAAACACTTGTAGACTGGTGAAGCATAGACTGGATGAAGCACTTGTAGACTGGATGAAGCACTTGTAGACTGGATGAAGCACTTGTAGACTGGATGAAGCACTTGTAGACTGGATGAAGCAATTGTAGACTGGATGAAGCACTTGTAGACTGGATGAAGCACTTGTAGACTGGGCAGAGGAGTACACAAGGGGACTTGGGGTTGGGTTGTGAAGGGGAAGTCATTAGACTTGAAGAAACAGGAGTTTGGAGTTTGTTCAAGAGGGATTCATTGCACTCAGACAGTTCCATATGAGCTCCACCCAGATCTGCCAAGAATTATCGGACAGACTCCCTCGGGGTGGGGGGGGGGGGGGGGGACTTTTGAAACACTAAGCTGACACCACCAGAATGATGGAAACATTAAGATGGGCATTGAACAGGCCAGTTTTTAATTAAAAAAAATAAATAAATAAAAGAGAAGAAACAGGAGGGGACTTGCAGGGGGTGTGTGAAGGGAGAAATCAGTGCTAGACAAAAAGGCATGTTCAAGTCAGATTTGAAGAAAGAAAGAGTTGGTAAAAAAAAAAAAAAAGTTAAAAAAAAGTGTGTAGAATGTTTCATCAGTAGGTCAACTTGCTTTGTTTGAAACTTTGATTGTTCCTGCTGACATATGATTCAGTGTTGTCTGTCTCACTCATGATATCATGATATACATCTATGTGATTGGTGAAGAAGGTGTAACAATGGATGTACCTGAGCTAGAGAATACAGTTACTTCATGACCTTATGGGTAAATGGACAAGTAATGTGAAACATTGCCTGCAACACTAAATGACTGGATTTGAAGTCATGACCTACTTTTTGATTTCGCTGTAGGGGTTGCTGGTGTGTGCAGTAACCTAAAGTAGTGCTCTTTGCTTACTGTGAAGTGATGTATTTACAATAGTCTGCCTACAGCCAAGTTCAAGAGATACAGATCAGTGACATTACATGTACATGGCTCTGATTGTTTGTTGTCTTGCTGGTGTAGTTCTGATGTTGTTCATAACATTTCCTGTTTTGTACATCATAACGTTTTGTACATCATCGTTATGATGTTTATCATTGAAACAAACACACACACCACAACACACACACACCACACACACACACACACACACACACACACACACACACACACACACACACACACACACACACACACACACACACAACACACACACTCACGCACGCACGCACGCACACACACACTCACACACACACACACACACACACACACACACACACACACACACACACACACACACACACAACTGCAGAAACTGCAGAGCTTAGATTGTAAAGGTTTCAAACTTGCGCTGGGTCTTCCAATACATGCTTCTTGTCTTCGCACATACAACGCGATTAAATTATTGCCGCTTGATGAACAAAGGAAAGTCGCTTCCACTAAATTTCTGTTATGAAACACCACCATAGAAAACAGCATTGAAACAGAGACAAAAATAAGATCAGACTCTGACTTTCCAGAAAGAGCTAAATCAATATCCTCACAGGTCACACTAGCAACATATACAACTGATGTTATGAAAGGCTCTGGAATAGATCTAGAAGCAGATCCTGTCACTTCAAGACCTTCCTTTTCACCTGTATCCAGTTGGGAACTTCAAAGAGCACGTTTTGACATACGTCACACTGACTTAAAAAAAGAAGATAATATCAACTTACTGGCAAGTCAAGTTAAATGTCATATAGAAGATTTTTATTCCGATCACTTGAAAGTTTACACTGATGGATCAATAATTGAAAGACAAGCAGGCTCAGCGTTTTTAATACCTGCTCTCAAAATTGAGAAATCCTTCTACATAGGACTTAATAAATCTGTCTTTACCGCTGAACTCTTTGCAATCTTAATGGCTTTGAATTATATGATAAATTTTCCTAGGACACTTCCCAAGATACTTTTTTGCGTTGATTCAAAATCTGTACTTCAAGCTCTTGAATTATCAAAATTACAAACAAGATCTGAAATGATATTGGAAATTACTCACTTGATTAATAGTTTATCCTTAAGAGGCATTGATATTACTTTCTGCTGGTTACCATCTCATAGTTCTTTTCATTATAACGATATGGTTGATAGGGCTGCCAAACGGGGGGCAAAGAGCTCCCCAGATTCAAATAATGTACAACTTTCCCTCTCATTGCATGAGTGTTATACCTTAGTGGACTCCTATGTATGGAAGCAGTTTCAAGATAAACAGAAAAAGTATGAAAACTGCTATATGAACTTTGAAATTAGCAAAACGCTTAAGCAGTTTCCTGCCAGCAGAAGTATACAATCCCTTATGTATAGGTGGAAACTTGATGCATTTAAAACAAAATACACCAGGAATATAGTATGTCTGTGTGGAAAAAAGATAACATAGTCATATTCTTTCATGCGTTCGGGTGAAAAGACATATTCCTACACTATCTAAGACAGTTTCTGATATATTTGCCTCACCATCCTTAACTCTTTGAAGACGTAATATAGTTGCCTCACACAACCACTGTGGACGTGATCAACGGGACCTGCCACAACCCTTGGAGACGCACGATTTTGGGGGTTTTAAAAAAATTCTCAAAAATACAGATTTTACAGCACAAGAACATATTTTATATCAAAATAAAATTCAATTTACACTCTTTGAGCTGAAGCTACATACAAGAACAATACATCTATTCTACTTACCTTCCTAGAAGGTGAAATGGGGTAGGGTTTTGGCTCTGGGAAAGAAGTTTTAGATTGACAGTAATCCAACACATAAAGTCAGTAAAACACCCATTCTTGACCAGGTAATCCAGAAATCCAGGTAATCACAAGTCCTTGGTATGACCAGAAGATATAAAAGAACAAACACAGCTTTGTTTTCACACAGGTGAAGCAGCAAAGTGATTATGACGATCCTTTGAAGAAGAAGAAGAAGGCCTAAATGTCACCATTTTGGTGCAAGGACAGTCACTCCGGTTGGTTTGGATAAAGGCAAAAACTGTAACTAATCGGGATAAAATCGATGCAAGGGAAGTAACAAACACTTCAAAAGATACCAAAGAGTGTTCCTGTATGTGTAGTTAGTTCCCCTAGACCAGTGACTGGCTTGTATCTATTTTTAAAAACCGCAGCGGAATATCCGCTATCACGTCTCTAATGGTTTGGCCAGCTGCAGCGGAATGTCCGTTGTCACGTCTCTAATGGTTTGACCTGCTGCAGCGGAATATCCGCTGTTACGTCTTCGAAGAGTTAACATATGAATTTTTTGTTAGCCTGTCAAAAAGTCCTATAGTAAATTATCTTTAACACGCCGTTATTTCACATGTTCAATGTTATGGTTAACCAATTTTATTGTTTCAATCGTTAATTATGATAGCGTCTTGTGATTTTGTTCCTTCTCGTCTTCGGCACAGTTGTTTTCTGGTTCATTTCTTTTTCCTCAAGATTAACCATTTCCAAGTATACTCTTCACTCCTCATGAATTTTTAATTTTTTGTTTTTTTGTTTTTGTTTTTTTGTTTGTTTTTTTTAGGTCTAAAATCACTTAAGTGAATAGACATTAAATGAAAGACCACCACACACACACACACACACACACACACACACACACACACACACACACACACACACACACACACACACACACACACACACACACACACCACACACCACACACACACACACACACACACACACACACACACACACACACACACACACACACACACAGAGCATACGCACTGTCCCCTGCTAATTCTGTGTCTGTCTTGTTCTCTAATGTTATAGAACTTTGGATGTTATCACTTTCTTGAAGGAATACAAGTTGATTATTTTGTGGTGACAACAGATAATGTTGACAGGACGCTGTCATCCTGCACCAACTCTGTCAGCTTTAGGAGGGAAACCAGGGGATATAACGAGGGGCCTGAAAATATTCAAAGCCATTGTCTGTGTCTGTGTTAGGAGGCAGGAGCATGCAGTCTGCCAGGGCGTGATGTTATGGAGAGGGAAGTGTCATCAGAGAGGGAGACAGCCAGAGATGGACATGCAACACAGGCGTCAAAAGTTTCGCATTTTCCTCGTGACGACCATGCTGCTGGATCTTCTGACAGTGTTCTGTCTCTGTCCACGGTCTCTTCTCTCTCCAACATCTCCAGGACCAGTCGTACTGACAGCGATAGTGGTCAGTGTGTGTGTCTATGTATGTGTATGTTACATGTGTATGTTGTGTGCCTCTGTGTGTAGGTGTGTGTATGTATGTATGTGTGTGTGTGTGCATGTGTGTCTATGTGTGCGTTCTGTTAATGTGTGTGTGTCTGTGTGTGTTCTGTGTCTATGTGTGATGAATGTATGTGTGTGTGCGCATTTGTGAGTGTGTCTCTCTGTGTCTCTGTTTGTGTGTGTGTGTGTTTGTGCATGTGTATGTTGTTTGTGTGTCTGTATATGCATGTGTGTGTCTTTTTGTGTGTGTCTGTTAATGTATGTGTGTGTCTGTGTATTTGTATGTTGTGTATTTGTGTGTGTTTATCTGTGTGTGTGTGTGTATGACTCAGTCTGTCTGTGTGTATGTGTATATAGGAGAGAGGTGTCTGTCTGTCTGTCTGTCTACAGTCTGTCTGTTTGTGTGTATATAGAAAGAAAGGGATGTATCTGAAAAGACAAAGGCAAGATTTGTGTCATTTTGATCAGACGGCAAAACGTAAGCTAGGTTACAGTTGTGTGTTGTAGCTGACCTCACATCTTACAGTGGTGGATGTTGGTGAGAGGGGCAAGCTTTGTCTTTGTGCAGAGTCCGACTTTGTTCGTCTGGAGAAGGAGTCCTCTTGTGTCAGCACAGAGTCTGAAGGGGAGGAGCCCCATTCCCTGTCACCAGCCAACATCATGGCAACATCCGCCTCCTCCGTTGGGTCGGGGTTCAACTTCCTGTGCAGCACTCGAGGTCAGGAAGTCCCATGAAAGTGTTGCTTTTTGTGTACACTTCTTGCACTGTTACTAGAGCGCTGTTAATCACTTCTTTGTACGGTCTCTGTGTTGTTCGTTTTGCTTGATTATGTTCATCAGCTGAACACCGTAGGGATTAACTAACACATATTTGTATTCATAGAGATTAACTAATACATGTCTGTATTCATCGGCTGAACGCTGTAGGGATTAACTAATACATGTTTGTGTTCATAGAGATTAACTAATACACATTTGTATTCATAGATATTAACTAATACACATTTGTATTCATAGATATTAACTAATACACATTTGTATTCATAGAGATTAACTAATACATGTTTGTGTTCATAGATATTAACTAATACACATTTGTATTCATAGAGATTAACTAATACATGTTTGTGTTCATCAGCTGAACGCTGTAGGGATTAACTAATACATGTTTGTGTTCATAAGCTGAACACCGTAGGGATTAACTAATCCATGTTTGTGTTCATAAGCTGAACACCGTAGGGATTAACTAATCCATGTTTGTGTTCATAAGCTTAACACCGTAGGGATTAACTAATCCATGTTTGTGTTCATAAGCTGAACACCGTAGGGATTAACTAATCCATGTTTGTGTTCATAAGCTGAACACTGTAGAGATTAACTAATACATGTTTGTGTTCATAAGCTGAACACCGTAGAGATTAACTAATACATGTTTGTGTTCATAAGCTGAACACCGTAGAGATTAACTAATCCATGTTTGTGTTCATAAGCTGAACACCGTAGGGATTAACTAATCCATGTTTGTGTTCATAAGCTGAACACCGTAGGGATTAACTAATCCATGTTTGTGTTCATAAGCTGAACACCGTAGGGATTAACTAATCCATGTTTGTGTTCATAAGCTGAACACCATAGGGATTAACTAATCCATGTTTGTGTTCATAAGCTGAACACTGTAGGGATTAACTAATACATGTTTGTGTTCATAACCTGAACACTGTAGGGATTAAAGACTTAGAGTGAATGTGATATAAGACTGTTAGAGTGACTGTGATATGAAGACTTGTAGAGTGACTGTGATATGAAGACTGTTAGAGTGACTGTGATGTGAAGACTGTTAGAGTGACAGTGATATGAAGACTGTTAGAGTGACTGTGATGTGAAGACTGTTGTTAGAGTGAATGTGATATGAAGACTGTTAGAGTGACTGTGATGTGAAGACTGTTAGAGTGAATGTGATGTGAAGACTGTTAGAGTGAATGTGATATGAAGACTGTTAGAGTGACTGATGTGAAGACTGTTAGAGTGAATGTGATATGAAGACTGTTAGAGTGACTGTGATGTGAAGACTGTTAGAGTGAATGTGATGAAGACCGTTATAGTGACTGTGATGTGAAGACTGTTAGAGTGAATGTGATATGAAGACCATTAGTGTGACTGTGATATGAAGACCATTATAGTGACTGTGATGTGAAGACTGTTAGGAGTGAATGTGATATGAAGACGTTAGAGTGAACTGTGATTGAAGACTGTTAGAGTGAATAGTGATATAGAAGACTGTTAGAGTGACATGTGATATGAAGACTGTTAGAGTGACTGTGATATGAAGGATGTTAGAGTGAATGTGATATGAAGACTGTTAGAGTGACTGTGATATGAAGATGTTAGAGTGATGTGATATGAAGGATGTTAGAGTGACTGTGATATGAAGATGTTAGAGTGACGTGATATGAAGATGTTAGAGTGAATGTGATATGAAGGATGTTAGAGTGAACTGTGATATGAAGACTGTTAGAGTGACTGTGATATGAAGACTGTTAGAGTGATGTGATATGAAGGATGTTAGAGTGACTGTGTATGAAGACGATGTTTAAGATGTATGTGATATGGTAGTTGATGAGATTTAGAGTGACTGTTGAGACTGTTAAGTTATGTGTATAAATGTTAGAGTGATGTGATATGAAGATGTTAGAGTGACTGTGATATGAAGACTGTTGTTAGAGTGACATGTGATATGAAGACTGTTAGAGTGACTGTGATATGAAGGATGTTAGAGTGATGTGATATAAGACTGTTAGAGTGATGATTGAAGACTGTTAGAGTGATGTGATATAAGACTGTTAGAGTGATGTGATATGAAGACTGTTAGAGTGAATGTGATATGAAGACTGTTAGAGTGAATGTGATATGAGACTGTTAGAGTGACTGTGATATGAAGACTGTTAGAGTGAATGTGATATGAAGACTGTTAGAGTGAATGTGATATGAAGACTGTTAGAGTGACTGTGATGTGAAGACTATTAGAGTGAATGTGATATGAAGACTGTTAGAGTGACTGTGATGTGAAGACTGTTAGAGTGAATGTGATATGAAGACTGTTTGAGTGACTGATATGAAGACGTTAAGTGACTGTGATGTGAAGACTGTTAGACTGAGTGTGATATGAAGACCATTAGAGTGAATGTGATATGAAGACCGTAGAGTGACTGTGATATGAAGACTGTTAGAGTGACTGTGATATGAAGACTGTTAGAGTGACTGTGATATGAAGACCGTTAAGTGACTGTGATGTGAAGACTGTTAGAGTGACTGTGATATGAAGACTGTTAGAGTGACTGTGATATGAAGACTGTAGAGTGACTGTGATATGAAGACCATTAGAGTGAATGTGATATGAAGACTGTTGAGTGACTGATGTGAAGACCGTTAGAGCGAATGTGATATGAAGATGTTAGAGTGACTGTGTATGAAGCCGTTAGAGTGACTGTGATATGAAGACCCTTTAGAGTGACTGTGATATAAAGACGTTAGAGTGAATGTGATATGAAGACTGTTAGAGTGAATGTGATATGAAGACTGTTAGATGAATGTGATATGAAATGTTAGAGTGAATGTGATATGAAGACTGTTAGAGTGACTGTGATGTGAAATGTTAGAGTGAATGTGTGATGAATGTGTTAGAGTGACTGTGATATGAAAGACTTGTAAGTGACTGTGATATGGAAGACTTGTAGAGTGATGTGATATGAAGACTGTTAGTGAATGTGATATGAAGACTTAGAGTGAATGTGATATGAAATGTTAGAGTGAATGTGATATGAAGACCGTTAGAGTGATGTGATGTGAAATGTTAGAGTGAATGTGATATGAAGACCGTTAGAGTGAATGTGATGTGAAATGTTAGAGTGAATGTGATATGAAGACCGTTAGAGTGAATGTGATGTGAAATGTTAGAGTGATGTGATATGAAGACTGTTAGACTGTGATGTGATATGAAGACATTAGAGTGACTGTGATGTGAAATGTTAGAGTGACTGTGATATGAAGACTGTTAGAGTGAATGTGATATGAAGACATTAGAGTGATGTGATTGAAGACATTAGAGTGACTGTGATGTGAAATGTTAGAGTGAATGTGATATGAAGACCGTTTAGAGTGATGTGATGTGAAATGTTAGAGTGAATGTGATATGAAGACCATTAGAGTGACTGTGATGTGAAATGTTAGAGTGATGTGATATGAAGACCGTTAGAGTGACTGTGATTGAAATGTTAGAGTGAATGTGATATGAGACCATTAGAGTGATGTGATGTGAAATGTTAGAGTGACTGTGATTGAGACCTTAGAGTGACTGTGATGTGAAATGTTAGAGTGATGTGTTGAAACCATTAGAGTGATGTGATGTGAAATGTTAGAGTGACTGTGATATAGATATGACTGTTAGACTAGAGTGACTGTGATTGAAGACTGTTAGAGTGACTGTGATATGAAGACTGTTAGAGTGACGTGGATATGAAGACCTGTAGAGTGACTGTGATATGAAGACCGTTAGAGTGACTGTGATATGAAACCGTTAGAGTGACTGTGATATGAAGACCATTAGAGTGACTGTGATGTGAAATGTTAGAGTGACATGTGATATGAAGACTTAGAGTGATGTGATGTGAAATGTTAGAGTGACTGTGATATGAAGACCGTTAGAGTGACTGTGATATGAAGACCGTTAGAGTGACTGTGATATGAAGACTGTTAGAGTGAATATGATATGAAGACTGAAGACTGTTAGCGTGAATATGATATGAAGACTGTTAGCGTGAATATGATATGAAGACTGTTAGCGTGAATGTGATATGAAGACTGTTAGCATGAATATGATATGAAGACTTTAGCATGAATATGATATGAAGACTGTTAGCATGAATATGATATGAAGACTGTTAGCATGAATGTGATATGAAGACTGTTAGCGTGAATATGATATGAAGACTGTTAGCATGAATATGATATGAAGACTGTTAGCATGAATATGATATGAAGACTGTCAGCATGAATGTGATATGTAGACTGTTAGAGTGAATGTGATTTGAAGACTGTTAGCATGAATGTGATATGAAGACTGTTAGCATGAATATGATATGAAGACTGTTAGCATGAATATGATATGAAGACTGTTAGCATGAATATGATATGAAGACTGTTAGCATGAATGTGATATGAAGACTGTTAGAGTGAATGTGATTTGAAGACTGTTAGCATGAATGTGATATGAAGACTGTTAGAGTGAATATGATATGAAGTCCATTAGACTGAGCACTCTGTCCTTCCTGATCTGAATGGTGTTGTCCATCTACAGTGGGTATCCCCCTGCCATCCCCTCTCCACCCATCGCTTCAAGACACACCACCTCCATCACCACCACTGCCACAACTGCCAGCCGAGGGAGAATTAGCACCACAAGCAGTATTGCCATCGGCACGCCCTCCACAGGAAGAGGACGAAGTCATTTCAGCAGGGGAACAGGACATCAACCCAGCAGTAATACAAGACATTGTCCCGGCAGTAGAACAAGACATCGTCCAGGCAGTTGAACAAGACATCGTCCAGGCGGTAGAACAAGACATCGTCCAGGCAGTAGAACGGGACGTCGTCCCAGCAGCAGGGAACAGATTGGTGGCTGCAATGGAAGATGAAATGGTGGCGGTACAGGAAGAAGACGTTCAGGGTGCTGAAGAACAGCCAGAGGGAGATGGGGACGAGGGAGAGGGGGCACAAGGAGCGGCGCTAGAGATAGAGGAAGACATGGCTCCCTTGGATGAAGGGGATGACGTGGTCGATGATGGTGACACAGAGTCTTCCACAGAGGATGGAGATCAGGTACTTCCTTTGCGTGTGTTTGCGTGCGAACTAGTGTTTAACTCTTTGGAGACGCGCCCTAAAATGGCTGCTGAGACTCTCGAGACGCATAATTTTTGGTACTTTTTAAAAAATTATGGAGAATATCCAACAACAATAAACCTATCCTGTTATATATGTTTTAAAAGGTCATTATGTCTACTTTGTAACTGTGCAGACTGCTTGTTTATGCATGCTTTCATTTTTTTCTGGTTTACCATTGAAAAAGGCATACAAATAGCAAAAATAGAAAAGTTCCAGATGTACACACTCATGACTCATCAAACTGCTGCTTGTAGTCCATTAAATATCCATGTCACAAAACTGCACTTAACATGTCACAGGATATACATTCTTCACTGGAAGTCACTATGAGTTGTGCTTTTATGAATATTTTTTCCCAAAAATGATTAAATACAGGCGTGGTGTCTTTTGACTCTTCGAAATTTCTTTGTTTTGGGTACTGTGAAAACAAGCCAAAAATAGAGTTCCAACAGTTTCCTACGGTCAAAGGGAAAGAAATCTACTTAGAAAAATGGTTAAACTCTGCTGTCAGTATAATCTCCCTTATTAAAGTATACACATAGTCTCGGTAAAAAACAAACCGTAACATCTCTGCAGCTATATATATGTACATGTACTCTGACACAGACAGATGTCGCAACACGTGTGCACAGATGTAAACATACATTGACATGAACATTAACACAGACAGTTGACAGAAAAGCATGTGAAGAAAAGTGAGAAAGTTTCTGTGACCAAGTCATAATTATTAAAGAAATATTGACTGATAATCTTTAACGTTCTGAGATATGAAACATCTCTAAACTCACGGCTGTTTAAACCGGCCGCAGGGCGATCACTTAGTTTTCGGACACGGTGTCAGCGATTCGCACGCGAGAGGCGTGTTTTCCTGCTTACCCGCTGCGCTACACGGCCCGTCAGCGGTTTTGGAGCTGTGAGTCATCGGTAGGCAAGCGGTACTATGTGGCTGCCTTTGTGTGACGTGATTACTACTGTTTCTACATTTCCCGCAATACTGCTTTGGTCATTTAGCCATATATGTAATTATCAATCTTACCGAAAAGTAGACTCTCTCCCCTACACATACATATCAAACACGAACTGGTTTGTTGCCATAATGCGTAACAGGATTACATAGAAAAGGAGGAGAACGATTCTGAAAATATCGCGCCTTCACTGTTTCATGAGAAAAATAAGCCAACTTCCAACAACGAAAACAAGAGTTCACCAGTTATTACAGCAGAAAGAAACACATACAGAGGAAGAGTAAAGTATGTTTTAACAGACTGACTTACCAGACAGATGTTCCGTGGCTTCTTGTGGAGGTAGCGGTGGGTAAATCGAGATCACTGATAACGGCATAGACTCCATTATCCTTCACACTAGCACCAACATTTCACTGATAGTGATAGTCTTGTATACCGCAATCTCCTTACTGCCATAGTAGGAACATATACACACATGTCCGTACAAGGGTCAAGATTGGGATCACGATACTGAGACGACCATTCATTAAAAAAATGGAAAGACACAGAGAGCGATAGAGAGAGAGAGAGAGAGAGGGGGGGGGGGGGGGAGAGAAGACAATACATTTACGAGAACTTTAGGTTCACTGGTATTAAAAAGAAATTAAAACTCCTGAATATCATACCCACTTAACTACACTGAAATCTCTCTGTCTGCCTGTCTGTCACTCTCTCTCTCTCTCCACACACACACACACACACACACACACACACACACACACACACACACACACACACACACACACACACACGCACAAGAATACTATGTATTTTGCTTAACAATGATAATAATACTCAAAAGTCTTTAATTACTTATTTCATTCATGAAATGCATACACTTAAACATACAAGCAGACAGACATATAGACAGACAGACAGACAGGCAGACAGACAGACAGACAGACAGACAGACAGACAGAGAGAGAGAGAGGAATACTTTGCACTTCGCTTAATGTCTTTGGGCCCTTATTAATTGTCTCACTCATGAAATATGCACACACACACACACACACACACACACACACACACACACACACACACACACAACAAAAACAAAAGAAAATAAACAGAGATAATCAACGACTACAACATGCAAAACCTGACTCTGGTCGTCTCAGTACACTTATATTTCAAACGAAAATGTCCAAGGCAACACTATACACAATTATCAAGCACAAAGGAATTCTGCCACAGTGAGTACGTGGTAAGCGTTATCCAGAGGACTGAAATGATACCAACATTCATTGAAGACTCTAAAGATTAATGAGCTGCCAGAACCAGTAACCACCAACCGCCTCGCCGGCATCCCTGTTTACCTTAGCTGTCACATGTGTTATTACGATACGCTGTACGTGGCCCCCGAGCCCCGAAACTTGAAAAATGAAAAACAGCCGTCCTCTACAGACAACATTCTTCTAATGTGTGCCTTTACTTTTATTCGAGAACTGGCATTTGGATTTTACCGGCGTTAGAACATTGATCATTTCACGGTCGAAGATTGAAAATCATGTCAACACCGTCTTTCATTCTCTTTCTTCTCTGTGCGTTTAGTTAGACACTTATATGCACGTAACGTGTTGAGTTACATATCATTTTATAGAGAAAAATCTCATCTTTTTAATGATGCACATTACAGACCAATACAAACAAAGCTCTTGAGAAAATTAGTGGAAAACTGAAGTTACTTGTTTGTAATAGTTACTACTGCGCTTATACGGCGTAGCGAGATCGCCGGAAACAAGGCGGAGCTACGAGCTCGTATTTCTAGGTCAGGGCAGCACTCAGTGGGCTTCGCGCTGCTACAGCTGCCGCCGCGGGACGAAACTAAGTGATCACCCTTAAACAGCCGTGAACTCTGAGACAGTGTATAGTAGTCTTAATTGAAAATAGTTTACATGTTAATCAGACATGAAGTCAGTTGACCTGATAATCAGACATGAAGTCAGTTGACCTGATAATCAGTCATGAAGTCAGTTTACATGATAATCGGTCATGAAGCCAGTTGACATGATAATCAGTCATGAAGTCAGTTTACATGATGATCAGTCATGAAGTCAGTTTACATGTTAATCAGACATAAAGTCAGTTGACCTGATAATCAGACATGAAGTCAGTTTATATGATAATCAGACATGAAGTCTAATAATAATTCATGAAGTCAGTTTACATGATAATCAGACATGAAGCCAGTTGACATGATAATCAGACATGAAGTCCGTTTACATGATGATCAGTCATGAAGTCCGTTTACATGATAATCAGACATGAAGTCAGTTTACATGATAATAAGACGTGAAGTCAGTTTTCATGATAATCAGTCCTGAAGTCAGTTTACATGATAATCAGTCCTGAAGTCAGTTTTCATGATAATCAGTCCTGAAGTCAGTTTTTATGATAATCAGTCCTGAAGTCAGTTTTTATGATAATCAGATATGAAGTGAGTGTATACGATAATCAGTCATGCCGTTAGTTTTTAGAATAATACACAAAATCTTACCGTACACAGTGTGTACGTCTTGACAGTAAAGAGTGTATGCTTAAACAAACAAAGCGACATTGCACATCATGTACATTTTGACAGTAAAGAGTTACGCTTACACTAACATTTGACAGTACACATTATGTACGTATTGACAGTAAAGAAGATACAAACTCAGTGTACAGTCTCACCATGACAGGATGACCGTATCGAGAGCGAACAGTCAGATGACGCCCACTCGGCCCCTCCGGATGACCTTGAGCAGGTGGATCTGTCTGTGGTGAATGACATCGGTGACCTGCCAGTAGGTCGAGGAAATGTGGAACGTCACTACATCCACTATCACAACGCCACGCTGAACGGGCGACTGAACACAGTGGTGCTGGCCGTCTTGGTCCTGGCTCTGGGCATGGGGCTGGGACACTGGATTGGTGAGTGTGAAGGGTGATGGTGATATAGGGCATGGACACTGGATTGGTGAGTGTGAAGGGTGATGGTGATATAGAGCATGGGGCTGGGACACTGGATTGGTGAGTGTGAAGGGTGATGGTGATATGGGGCATGGACACTGGATTGGTGAGTGTGAAGGGTGATGGTAATATAGGGCTGGGACACTGGATTGGTGAGTGTGAAGGGTGATGGTAATATAGGGCTGGGACACTGGATTGGTGAGTGTGAAGGGTGATGGTAATATAGGGCTGGGACACTGGATTGGTGAGTGTGAAGGATGATGGTAATATAGGGCTGGGACACTGGATTGGTGAGTGTGAAGGGTGATGGTAATATAGGGCTGGGACACTGGATTGGTGAGTGTGAAGGGTGATGGTAATATAGGGCTGGGACACTGGATTGGTGAGTGTGAAGGGTGATGGTAATATAGGGCTGGGACACTGGATTGGTGAGTGTGAAGGGTGATGGTAATATAGGGCTGGGACACTGGATTGTGAGTGTGAAGGATGATGGTAATATAGGGCTGGGACACTGGATTGGTGAGTGTGAAGGGTGATGGTAATATAGGGCTGGGACACTGGATTGGTGAGTGTGAAGGGTGATGGTAATATAGGGCTGGGACACTGGATTGGTGAGTGTGAAGGGTGATGGTAATATAGGGCTGGGACACTGGATTGGTGAGTGTGAAGGGTGATGGTGATATAGAGCATGGGGCTGGGACACTGGATTGGTGAGTCTGACTCTCGGTGGGACCTCCATGCGTTCCCTCCCCAACAAAAGGCAGATGGGGCCAGGATCAAAACCCAAATGCTGGCACCAGCAGAATGGTCAGTAATGATGGGCAAAAAACACACCAAGTTCTGTGTTGCTGTCTGGAATTGAACTCGGATCTTGAATCCTGACTGTCAGCTGAGCCAGTAGGTCCACTCTGCTTAGTCATTTAGAATAAGCCCTATTTCATTGGGGTTTGGACCACTTGCTTATTCATCAAAAATAAGCCCCATGTCTTTGGGATTTGCTTTTCCAAAGAGGGACAAGAGTCTGTATTGATTTCTGTCATGTCACAGTGGATTTACCACGTGAAATGTAGGGAAAAGTGCATGGCCGCAACGCACTGCCACCTTTTTATTTTTTAAGCATATAATTTTATTTACCTAGAGATTAAAGTGCAACTGCCAACGGCCATACTACGCTGAAAAACATGCGTTCTCGTCCCATCACTGAAGTTGAGCAATGCCGGGCCTGGTTAGTACTTGGATGGGTGACCGCCTGGGAACACCGGTTGCTGTTGGCAACTTTAAACTCAGAACCTGGCTAGCTCATGGATTTATGTGCAGGCTTAAGGCTTGTGCCTTGATCACCATACACATGGCACCTGTGACGTTAGTGCATATGGAATTCGATTCCGAGCGCGGAGACGTCATCTTGAGAAACTGAAACTAAGTCTGAAGGGTGATAGTGATATGGGGCTGGGACACTGGATTGATGAGTCTGAAGGGTGATGGTGATATAGCTGTGTCCTTTGTGGTGTTATGAGGCACGGCTGTGTCCTTTGTGGTGACATGAGGCATGGTTGTGTCCTTTATGGGTGACATGAGGCATGGTTGTGTATTTTTATAGTGATATTAGTCATGGCTGTGTTTGTTATGGTGATATGAGGCATGGCTGTTCTGTTATGGTAATATGAGGTATGGCTGTGTCTGTTATGTTGATATGAGGTATGGCTGTTCCTGTTATGGGATATGAGATATGGCTGTTCTGTTGATATGAGGTATGGCTGTTCTGTTGATATGAGGTATGGCTGTACTGTTGATGATGATATGAGGTGTGGCTGTTCTGTTGATATGAGGTATGGCTGTGCCTGTTATGGTGATATGAGGTATGGCTGTGTCTGTTATGTGTATGTGTGGCTGTTATGGTGATATGAGGTATGGCTGTTCGGTTGATATGAGGTATGGCTGTGCCTGTTCTGTTGATATGAGGTATGGCTGTTCCTGTTATGGTGATATGAGGTATGGTTGTGCCTGTTATGTGATATGAGGTATGGCTGTTCTGTTATGGTGATATGAGGTATGGTTGTCTGTTATGGTGATATGAGGTATGGCTGTCTGTTATGGTGATATGAGAGCTGTTTATGGGATGGTGTCTGTTATGGTGATATGAGGTATGGTTCTGTTATGGTGATATGAGTATGGCTGTGCCTGTTATGGTGATATGAGGTATGTCTGTACCTGTTATGGTGATATGAGGTATGTCTGTGCCTGTTATGGTGGATATGAGGTATGTCTGTACCTGTTATGGTGATATGAGGTATGTCTGTCCTGTTATGGTGATATGAGGTATGGCTGTCCTGTTATGGTGATATGAGGTATGGCTCTGTTCTGGTTGATATGAGGTATGGCTGTGCCTGTTCTGTTGATATGAGGTATGGCTGTCCTGTTATGGTGATATGAGGTATGGCTGTGCCTGTTCTGTTGATATGAGGTATGGCTGTTCCTGTTATGGTGATATGAGGTATGGCTGTGCCTGTTATGGTGATATGAGGTATGGCTGTGCCTGTTATGGTGATATGAGGTATGGCTGTTCCTGTTATGGTGATATGAGGTATGGCTGTTCCTGTTATGGTGATATGAGGTATGGCTGTGCCTGTTCTGTTGATATGAGGTATGGCTGTGCCTGTTATGGTGATATGAGGTATGGCTGTGCATGTTATGGTGATATGAGGTATGGCTGTTTTGTTATGGTGTTATGAGGTATGTCTGTGCCTGTTGTGGTGATATGAGGTATGGCTGTGCCTGTTGTGGTGATATGAGGTATGGCTGTGTCTGTTATGGTGATATGAGGCATGGGTGTGTCTTATGGTATGTGAGGTATGGTTCTGTTATGGTGATATGAGTTATGGCTGTGCCTGTTATGGTGATATGAGGTATGGTTCTGTTATGGTGATATGAGGTATGGCTGTGTCTGTTATGGTGATATGAGCCTGTATATTAGCCTGATCAGGAAGTATCTCTCTGTCGAAACAACTGCAAATCTCGTTCTCTCCTTCATAATGTCTCGCATTAACTATTGCAATTCACTCCTGTCTGGTCTTCCTGCCTCCACCAATCACATCCTACAGCGCATTCAAAACAATGCTGCACGCCTTGTACTCAAAAAGAAAAAAAGCTGACCACATATCTCCTCTCCTGGCACAACTTCACTGGCTCCCTGTATCAAACTCAAAGCGCATACAGTACAAACTAGACACCATGTGCTACAAAAGCCTCAATAACGCAGCCCCCGATTACCTGTCAAGCCTACTTGAGATCTATGTTCCCTCATGTACCCTCCGCTCTGCCTCCGATCCTCTGACTTTTCGCTTTCCGCGCACTAAGCTCAATACCTATGGTCCACGAGCCTTCTCTGTTTCTGGTCCACTGTCCTGGAACAAACTTCCTCTCTCAGTCCGTCAGCAACCTACTTTTGTCTCCTTTAAGTCCGCTCTCAAAACTCACCGTTTTTCTCTGCATAAAATCCTGACCTCACTCAACCCCCTCTGCAGCCTGTCTCCACTCGGAGGGGAATCACATTGTAATATATAATTGTATATAATATGCTCTCTATAATTTTCCATTGCTTTTATTCTTTCTCCCCATTTATAGCCATGCGTGTGTGTGTGTGTGTGTGTGTGCGTGTGTGTGCGTGCGTGTGTGTCTGTTTCAGCGCTTAGATTTGATTTTATCAAGATTTTGCGCTATATAAATATTGTAATTATTATCAATTATTAAATTATAAATATTATTATATGAGGTATGGCTGTGTCTGTTATGGTGATATGAGGTATGGCTGTGCCTGTTGTGGTGATATGAGGTATGGCTGTCTTATGGTGATATGAGGTATGGCTGTGTCTGTTATGGTGATATGAGGTATGGCTGTGTCTGTTATGGTGATATGAGGTATGGCTGTTCTGTAATGGTGATATGAGGTATGGCTGTGTCTTATGGTGATATGAGGTATGGCTGTGTCTGTTATGGTGATATGAGGTATGGCTGTTCTGTAATGGTGATATGAGGTATGGCTGTTCTGTTATGAGGTATGGCTGTTCCTGTTATGGTGATATGAGGTATGGCTGTGCCTGTTATGGTGATATGAGGTATGGCTGTTCTGTTATGGGGTATGGCTGTGTCTGTTATGGTGATATGAGGTATGGCTGTGTCTGTTATGGTGATATGAGGTATGGCTGTGTCTGTTATGGTGATATGAGGTATGGCTGTTATGGGTATGGCTGTTCTGTTATGGTGATATGAGGTATGGCTGTGCCTGTTATGGTGATATGAGGTATGGCTGTTCTGTTATGGGGTATGGCTGTTCTGTTATGGTGATATGAGGTATGGCTGTTCCTGTTATGGTGATATGAGGTATGGCTGTGCCTGTTATGGTGATATGAGGTATGGCTGTTCCTGTTATGGTGATATGAGGTATGGCTGTGCCTGTTATGGTGATATGAGGTATGGCTGTGCCTGTTATGGTGATATGAGGTATGGCTGTGCCTGTTATGGTGATATGATGTATGGCTGTTCTGTTACAGTGATATGAGGTATGGCTGTGTCTGTTATGGTGATATGAGGAATGGCTGTTCTGTTATGGTGTTATGAGATATGGCTGTGTCCTTTGTGGTGATATGAGGCATGGCTGTGTCCTTTGTGGTGATGAGGCATAGTTGTGTCCTTTATGGTGACATGAGGTATGGCTGTGTCCTGAGTGGTGACATGAGGCATAACTGTGTCCTTTATGAATATAGGCATGGTTGTGTCCTCTATGGTAACATGAGGTATGGCTGTGTCTGTTATGGTGATATGAGGCATAGCTGTGTCTGTTATGGTGATATGAGGCATAGCTGTGTCTGTTATGGTGATATTAGGCATAGCTGTGTCTGTTATGGTGATATGAGGCATAGCTGTGTCTGTTATGGTGATATGAGGCATAGCTGTGTCTGTTATGGTGATATGAGGCATAGCTGTGTCTGTTATGGTGATATGAGGCATAGCTGTGTCTGTTATGGTGATATGAGGCATAGCTGTGTCTGTTATGGTGATATTAGGCATAGCTGTGTCTGTTATGGTGATATGAGGCATAGCTGTGTCTGTTATGGTGATATGAGGCATAGCTGTCTGTTATGGTGATATTAGGCATAGCTGTGTCTGTTATGGTGATATGAGGCATAGCTGTGTCTGTTATGGTGATATGAGGCATAGCTGTGTCTGTTATGGTGATATGAGGCATAGCTGTGTCTGTTATGGTGATATGAGGCATAGCTGTGTCTGTTATGGTGATATTAGGCATAGCTGTGTCTGTTATGGTGATATTAGGCATAGCTGTGTCTGTTATGGTGATATTAGGCATAGCTGTGTCTGTTATGGTGATATGAGGCATAGCTGTGTCTGTTATGGTGATATGAGGCATAGCTGTGTCTGTTATGGTGATATTAGGCATAGCTGTGTCTGTTATGGTGATATGAGGCATAGCTGTGTCTGTTATGGTGATATTAGGCATAGCTGTGTCTGTTATGGTGATATTAGGCATAGCTGTGTCTGTTATGGTGATATGAGCTAGCTGTGTCTGTTAGGATATAGCATAGCTTGTCTGTTATGGTGATATTAGGCATAGCTGTGTCCTTTATGAGTCTGTGGGAATTAGGCATGTGGGGTTGGTGATGGCATAAAGAATGCTGTGTTCCTTGTGTAGAAGTATGACCTGACGAACAAGAGGTGCGGTCATCACCATGTGAGGGGAGTCACTCCAGGTGACAGGTGCATGTTGCTGTGTGCAGGGTCCACACGGGAACACTTTAGCCAGCTGGAGATCCAACTGTCGCAGATGAAGCGACTTCATCAGGTGCAGGACGACTACATGGAGTGTCTATCACGTAACGACGAGCTTCTGGTCGACACTGACGCCGCTCTGCAGGTGAGTGGTCTCCCCAGAACAGACATATGTGGAGTTGCTTCCCCTTTTGTGAAATGTCTATGGTAGACATGTGAATCAAAATGAGTTTGTTGCTTCCATTCTTTGTGCGTGTTTGAAATGTGCATTTTTGACTTCTTGTTTCCATATTTGTTTAAGTGTAAAATTTCTAATCCAGTTGACATTGAAAATATTTAACTTTGTTGCTGGTGTAAATGTCTAATCCAGTTGACAGTGTATATGTCTAAGCCCAATGAAATTGATTTATGTCTCTTTCTGTCATTTCTTGTTGTGTAGTTTGATTATGTATGATACACTGTTGCTTTCTTCTCTGGTTCATTGATGTGTGTTGCTTTTCTTTCTGGTTCATTGATACTGTGTTGCTTTCTTCTGGTTCATTGATACTGTGTTGCTTTCTTCTGGTTCATTGATACTGTGTTGCTTTCTTCTGGTTCATTGATACGTTGCTCTTCTGGTTCATGACGTGTTGCTTTCTTCTGGTTCATTGATACTGTGTTGCTTTCTTCTGGTTCATTGATACTGTGTTGCTTTCTTCTGGTTCATTGATACTGTTGTTTGGCTTTTTGTTTCTTCTGGTTCATTGATACTGTGTTGCTTTCCTTTCTGGTTCATGATACTGTGTTGCTTCTTCTCTGTTCACTTATATGTTGTTTTGTTCAATTCACTAACGTTGTTGTGCTTGTGGTTGTGTTGGTGTTCTTGGCTTGATGACGTGGGCTGTTGTTTTCTCCACACTCAGAGTGAACGTGAGCGCCATCAGGAAGCCATGTCCAACCTGCGTGACACCAATCACGATCTGCAGGAACAGCTGCAGGATGCCCAAGACCAATTGGAGCAACTCCTGGCTGCCACTGTCCCGCAAGCCCCTTTCCAGCGTCGCACCCCTGGTGACTTTGCCCATGACCTTCAGTACGCCCTGACCTTGTCCAAGATGCTGATCGTGGCTGAAGAGCAGTTTCAAGACGGTCTGTCCGACTGGGACTCCGAGTCCCAGCGACAGTTGCTGCAGGTGCGTGAGACGTTCAGGCGAGCCATGGAGAAGAAGGAGGGCAGACAGCGGAGTCAAATGGAGGACAAGCTTCAGCAACAGGTGAACAAGGAGAGACAGAGGAATCTTCACCTGCAGGACCTTCATCAAGAGCTAAATGAGCGAGTAAACCATCTGGAGACGGAGAATGCTGACCTCAAGGTCAGTGTGGGCAAGATGAGGTACATGGCTGGCAGTCAGCCGGCACAGCCGGCACAACCCTCTGCCTCTCCCCAGAAACCATGCCCCCCGTCTGCCGTGGGACACAAACCCTTGCCATCTCTGGTGGCAGAGCAGCTGCCCCCTCCACCCAAGCCCCTTCCTCCCCCTCCTTTTGCTGGTGATGGTGATGGGGAGAAACCCTGGGAGAAACAGGAACATCAGGTTGTTGATCATTTTTCTGTTTTCATCTCCCCCCCCCCTTCTCCCTCCCCCATCTTACTGACCTTGTAGTGGTTCATATACAGACCCACCTTGTAGAGGTTCATATACAGACTCACCTTGTAGTGGTTCATATACAGACTCACCTTGTAGTGGTTCATATACAGACTCACCTTGTAGTGGTTCATATACAGACTCACCTTGTAGTGGTTCATATACAGACTCACCTTGTAGTGGTTCATATACAGACTCACCTTGTAGTGGTTCATATACAGACTCACCTTGTAGTGGTTCATATACAGACTCACCTTGTAGTGGTTCATATACAGACTCACCTTGTAGTGGTTCATATACAGACTCACCTTGTAGTGGTTCATATACAGACTCACCTTGTAGTGGTTCATATACAGACTCACCTTGTAGTGGTTCATATACAGACTCACCTTGTAGTGGTTCATATACAGACTCACCTTGTAGTGGTTCATATACAGACCCACCTTGTAGTGGTTCATATACAGACTCACCTTGTAGTGGTTCATATACAGACTCACCTTGTAGTGGTTCATATACAGACTCACCTTGTAGTGGTTCATATACAGACTCACCTTGTAGTGGTTCATATACAGACTCACCTTGTAGTGGTTCATATACAGACTCACCTTGTAGTGGTTCATATACAGACTCACCTTGTAGTGGTTCATATACAGACTCACCTTGTAGTGGTTCATATACAGACTCACCTTGTAGTGGTTCATATACATGTACAGACCCTGCATTGTTTTGTATGACATGAGTATTGATTGAATGATTGTTTGTTTTTTTTCCCAAGGGTAAAGGCCATGTTGCAATACAACAGATCAAAGACACTGATGATCTTGTGATTTTTTGTCCCTTTGCTTCTTTCCTTATCCATCATCTTTTGGCTTCTTTCCTTATCCATCATCTTTTGGCTTCTTTCCTTATCCATCATCTTTTGGCTTCTTTCCTTATCCATCATCTTTTGGCTTCTTTCCTTATCCATCTTTTGGCTTCTTTCCTTATCCATCATCTTTTGGCTTCTTTCCTTATCCATCATCCCTTGGCTTCTTTCCTTATCCATCATCTTTTGGCTTCTTTCCTTATCCATCATCTTTTGGCTTCTTTCCTTATCCATCATCTTTTGGCTTCTTTCCTTATCCATCATCTTTTGGCTTCTTTCCCTATCCATCATCTTTTGGCTTCTTTCCTTATCCATCATCCTTTGGCTTCTTTCCTTATCCATCATCCCTTGGCTTCTTTCCTTATCCATTATCTTTTGGCTTCTTTCCTTATCCATCTTTTGGCTTCTTTCCTTATCCATCATCTTTTGGCTTCTTTCCTTATCCATCATCTTTTGGCTTCTTTCCTTATCCATCATCTTTTGGCTTCTTTCCTTATCCATTATCTTTTGGCTTCTTTCCTTATCCATCATCTTTTGGCTTCTTTCCTTATCCATCATCCCTTGGCTTCTTTCCTTATCCATCATCTTTTGGCTTCTTTCCTTATCCGTCATCTTTTGGCTTCTTTCCTTATCCATCATCTTTTGGCTTCTTTCCTTATCCATCATCCCTTGGCTTCTTTCCTTATCCATCATCTTTTGGCTTCTTTCCTTATCCATTATCTTTTGGCTTCTTTCCTTATCCATCATCCCTTGGCTTCTTTCCTTATCCATCATCTTTTGGCTTCTTTCCTTATCCATTATCTTTTGGCTTCTTTCCTTATCCATTATCCTTTGGCTTCTTTCCTTATCCATCATCTTTTGGCTTCTTATGCATCATCTTTTGGCTCCTTTCCTTATCCATCATCTTTTGGCTTCTTTCCTTATCCATCATCCCTTGGCTTCTTTCCTTATCCATCATCTTTTGGCTTCTTTCCTTATCCATCATCCCTTGGCTTCTTTCCTTATCCATCATCTTTTGGCTTCTTTCCTTATCCATCATCCCTTGGCTTCTTTCCTTATCCATCATCTTTTGGCTTCTTTCCTTATCCATCATCTTTTGGCTTCTTTCCTTATCCATCATCTTTTGGCTTCTTTCCTTATCCATCATCTTTTGGCTTCTTTCCTTATCCATCATCTTGGCTTCTTTCCTTATCATCTTTTTGGCTTCTTTCCTTATCCATCATCTTTTGGCTTCTTTCCTTATCCATCTCTTTGGCTTCTTTCCTTATCCATATCCTTGGCTTCTTTCCTTATCCATCATCTTTTGGCTCTTTCCTTATCCATCTCTTTGGCTCTTTCCTTATCCATTCATCTTGGCTTCTTTCCTTATCCATCATCTTTGGTTCTTTCCTTATCCATCATCTTTTGGCTTCTTTCCTTATCCATCATCTTTGGCTTCTTTCCTTATCCATCATCCTTGGCTTCTTTCCTTATCCATCATCTTGGCTTCTTTCCTTATCCATCATCTTTTGGCTTCTTTCCTTATCATCATCTTTTGGCTTCTTTCCTTATCCATCATCTTTTGGCTTCTTTCTTATCCATCATCTTTGGCTTCTTTCCTTATCCATCATCCTTGGCTTCTTTCCTTATCCATCATCTCTTTGTTCTTTCCTTATCATCTCTTGGTCTTTCCTTATCCATCATCTTGGCTTCTTTCCTTATCCATCATCTTTTGGCTTCTTTCCTTATCCATCCCTCTATTTTGGCTTCTTTCCTTATCCATCATCCTTGGCTTCTTTCCTTATCCATCATCTTTTGGCTTCTTTCCTTATCCATCATCTTTTGGTTCTTTCCTTACCTTCCATTCTTTTGGCTTCTTTCCTTCCATCATCTTTTGGCTTTTTCCTTACCATCATCTTTTGGCTTCTTTCCTTATCCATCATCCTTTGGCTTTTTCCTTATCCATCATCCTTGGCTTCTTTCCTTATCCATCATCTTTTGGCTTCTTTCCTTATCCATCATCTTTTGCTTCTTTCTTTCCATCATTTTTGGCTTCTTTCCTTATCCATCATCTTTTGGCTTCTTTCCTTATCCATCATCTTTTGGCTTCTTTCCTTATCCATCATCCTTGGCTTCTTCTCATCCTTGGCTTTTTCCTTATCCATCATCTTGGCTTTTTCCTTATCCATCATCTTTTGGCTTCTTTCCTTATCCATCATCTTTTGGCTCTTTCTTATCATCATCTTGGCTTTCCTTACCATCTCTTGGTTTTCTATCCTCATTTGGTTCTTATCCACATCTTGGCTTTCTTCTACTTGGTCTTCTTCCTCTGTTTCCTTTCATCTCTTTGTTTCTATCCATCACTTGTTCTTCTTTCATCATCTTTGTTCTTTCCTCATATTTTGGCTTTTTTTTCCATATCTTGTCTTCTTATCCTTTGTTTTCCTCCTATCTTGTTCTCACTGCTTTTTCTATCCTCATCTGCTTTCTATCTATTTGGCTCTTTCCTATCATCTCTTTTGTTCTATCATTTGCTTCTATCATCACTGGCTTCTCCTTATCTATCTTGGTTCTCCTCATCTTGCTTTCCTACCTTCTGTCTTTTATCATCTCTTGTTTCTATCTCACTTGTCTTTCTTATCATCTGCTTCTTCTTACATATTGTTTCTTTCTTTGCTCTTTCTATCCTACTGTTCTTCTTTCATTTGCTTTTCTTATCCTTTGGTCTTTTCCATCCCTGTTTCTTCTATCTTTGTTCTCCTTACATCTTGTTCTCCTTACCTCTCCTCTCTTGGTTCTTTTAACATCTGGTTTTTTTTACCTTTGCCTTTCCTTATCCATCATCTTTTGGCATTTCTTTCCTTATCCATCATCCTTTGGTTCTTTCCTTACTATCTTTGCTTCTTTCCTTATCCATCATCTTTTGGCTTCTTTCTCTTATCCATCATCTTTGGCTTCTTTCCTTATCCATCATCTTTTGGCTTCTTTCCTTATCCATCATCTTTTGGCTTTCCTTATCATCATCTTGGCTTTTCCTTATCCATCATCTTTGGCTTCTTTCCTTATCCATCATCTTTTGCTCTTTATATCTTGGCTTCTTTCCTTATCCATCATCTTTTGGCTTCTTTCCTTATCCATCATCTTTTGGCTTCTTTCCTTATCCATCATCTTTTGGCTTCTTCTTATCCTCATCTTGGCTTCTTTCCTTATCCATCATCTTTTGGCTTCTTTCCTTATCCATCATCTTTTGGCTTCTTTCCTTATCCATCATCCCTTGGCTTCTTTCCTTATCCATCATCTTTTGGCTTCTTTCCTTATCCATCATCTTTTGGCTTCTTTCCTTATCCATCATCCCTTGGCTTCTTTCCTTATCCATCATCTTTTGGCTTCTTTCCTTATCCATCATCTTTTGGCTTCTTTCCTTATCCATCATCTTTTGGCTTCTTTCCTTACCTCATCTTGCTTCTTTCCTATCCATCTTTTTGTTCTTTCCTTAATCCATCATCTTTTGGCTTCTTTCCTTATCCATATCTTTTGGCTTCTTTCCTTATCCTCATCTTTTGGCTTCTTTCCTTATCCATCATCCTTTGGCTTCTTTCCTTATCCATCATCTTTTGGCTTCTTTCCTTATCCCATCTCTTTTGGCTTCTTTCCTTATCCATCATGGTTTTGGCTTCTTTCCTTATCCATCATCCTTGGCTTCTTTCCTTATCCATATCTTTGGCTTCTTTCCTTATCCATATCTTTTGGCTTTCATCCATCCTTGGCTTTTTCCTTATCCATCATCCCTTGCTTTTTCCTTATCCATCATCTTTTGGCTCTTTCCTATCCATCATCTTTTGGCTTTTTCCTTATCCATCATCTTTTGGCTTCTTTCCTTATCCATCATCTTTTGCTTCTTTCCTTATCCATCATCTTTTGGCTTCTTTCCTTATCCTCATCTTGGCATTCTTCTATCCATCATTTTGGCTTCTTTCCTTATCCATCATCTTTTGCTTCTTTCCTTATCCATCATCTTTGGCTTCTTTCCTTATCCATCATCTTTTGGCTTCTTTCCTTATCCATCATCTTTTGGCTTCTTTCCTTATCCATCATTTTTGGCTTCTTTCCTTATCCATCATCTTTGGCTTCTTTCCTTATCCATCATCTTTGGCTTCTTTCCTTATCCATCATCTTTTGGCTCTTTCTATCATCCTTTGCTTTTTCCTTATCATCTCTTTGGCTTCTTTCCTTATCCATCTATCTTTGGCTTTTTCTTATCCATCATCTTCTGGCTTCCATATCCATCATCCTTGGTTTCTGTATCCTTTACATCTCTTGCTTCTGTTCTTATCATCATCTTGTTGGCTTCTTTCCTTATCCTCATCTGTTTGGCTATCTTCATTCCTGTTATCCATCATCCCTTTGGAATCTTATCTTTCCATCACTCCCTTTGGCTTCTTACTTATCATCATCTGTGTGGCTTATTTCCTTAGTATCATCTTGGTTACTTTCCTTATTCCTCTCTTTGGTTCTTGTTTCATCTTTGTGTTCTTAGTCTATTTTTGCTTCTGTTCCATTATCCATCAAATTGTCCCTTTGCTTCTTAGTTTGTCTTTCATCATCCTGGCTTCCTTTTCTATCATCATCTTTTGCTTCTTTCCTTATTCATCTTCCACGTTGGCTTTTTCCTAGTCCAATCTTTTGGTTTTTGCTTAGTCATCATACTTTTGGCTGTATTTCCTTTGCATCATCCTTACCTCTCCTATACCTTGGTCAGTTTCTGATGGCTTGTGTGAATAGACAATACTCATGACGTTGTCCTTGTGTCAGCGTGATATTAGTTATATCTTGTTGTCAGCTGTATACTCTTGTCAGTCGTTCACCTGTTTGTATCATGTGTACGCTGTGTCACCTGTCCTCTGGTTGATCACTGTGATCTGTTATCTCTGCTGTTTGGTAACTCTGTGTCAGCTGTGTTAATCTGGATTGTGTTATACTCTGTGTCAGTCTGTTAATCTTGTCGCTTGTCTCTCTGTGTCAGTCTGTGTTAAACTCTATGTCAGTGTAATTATTCTTGTCATCTGTTTATCTCATTGGGCAGTCTGTGTTATGTCTTTGTGTTAATCTGTGTCAGTCTGTGTTATTGGTCAGTCTGTTTAACTCTTGTCAGTTGTGTAGATCTCTTGTCAAGCTGAATATCGTTGTGCTTCAGTCCCGTTTACTTCTTGTGTATTGTTTTCTCTTGTCATCTGTGTTACCTGTGTCAGTGTTTAACTCTGTCAGTCTGGTTAATCTTAGATCCCTTATCTTTCCTGTTTAAGACTCTTGTCAACCTGGTTTTACTCTCGGCAATGGCCAGACTGTTTATTGGAGATTTGGTATGTGCAGATCGTGTAATATGTTGTCAATGTGATCTTGTCAGATCTGTATTACATTATCAGTCCTAACCTTGGTCAGTCTGATTCTCCGTGTCGTCGTTTATCTGCTGTATGATACTCCATGCAGTCTGTGTACTTGCCGTGTCAGTTCTGTCAGTAGTTTCTGTTTTTCAGTCTGTATTACTCTCTGTCAGTCTGTATTACTCTGTGTCAGTCTGTGTTACCTGTGTCAGTCTGATGTCAGTCTGTGTTATCATCTGTGTCATTCGTTTAATCTCTGTGTGTCTGTGTTAAGTCTCTGTGTCAGTCTGTGTTAATCCTGTGTCAGTTGTGTTAATCTGTGTCAGTCTGTGTTAATCTGTGTCAGTCTGTGTTATCTCTGTGTCAGTCTGTGTTATATCTGTGTCAGTCTGTTTACTCTCTGTGTCAGTCTGTGTTAATCTCTGTGTCAGTCTGTGTTAATATCTGTGTCAGTTTGTGTTAATCTCTGTGTCAGTCTGTGTTAATATCTGTGTCAGTTTGTGTTAATCTCTTTGTCAGTCTGTGTTAATATCTGTCAATCTCTTTGTCAGTCTGTGTTAATCTCTGTAATCTCTTGTCATCTGTGTTAATCTCTGTAAGTTTGTGTAATCTCTTGTCAGTCTGTGTTAATCTCTGTCAATCTCCATGTCAGTCTGTGTTAAATCTCTTTGTCAGTCTGTGTTAATATCTGTCAATCTCCATGTCAGTCTGTGTTAATATCTGTCAATCTCCATGTCAGTCTGTGTTAATATCTTTGTCAGACTGTGTTAATATCTGTCAATCTCCATGTCAGTCTGTGTTAATCTCTTTGTCAGTCTGTGTTAATATCTGTCAATCTCCATGTCAGTCTGTGTCTAATATCTTGTCAGTCTGTGTTAATATCTGTCAATCTCCATTGTCAGTCCTTGTGTTGTGTAATCTCTTTGTCAGACTGTGTTAATATCTGTCAATCTCCATGTCAGTCTGTGTTAATCTCTGTCAATCTCCATGTCAGTCTGTGTTAATCTCTTTGTCAGTCAGTGTTAATATCTGTCAATCTCCATGTCAGTCTGTGTTAATCTCTGTCAATCTCCATGTCAGTCTGTGTTAATATCTGTCAATCTCCATGTCAGTCTGTGTCAATCTCCATGTCAGTCTGTGTTAATATCTGTCAGTCTCCATGTCAGACTGTGTTAATATCTGTCAGTCTCCATGTCAGTCTGTATTAATATCTTCAATCTCCATGTCAGTCTGTGTTAATATCTGTCAATCTCTATGTTAGTCTGTGTTAATATCTGTCAATCTCCATGTCAGTCTTGTTAATATCTGTCAATCTCCATGTCAGTCTGTGTTAATATCTGTCAATCTCCATGTCAGTCTGTGTTAATATCTGTCAATCTCCATGCCAGTCTGTGTTAATATCTGTCAATCTCCATGTCAGTCTGTGTTAATATCTGTCAATCTCCATGTCAGTCTGTGTTAATCTCTGTCAATCTCCATGTCAGTCTGTGTCAATCTCCATGTCAGTCTGTGTTAATATCTGTCAATCTCCATGTCAGTCTGTGTTAATATCTGTCAATCTCCATGTCAGTGTTAATATCTGTCAATCTCTTTGTTAGTCTGTGTTAATCTTTTTGTCAGTCTGTTACTCTCTCTGTGTGTCGCATATCATCAGGTCATTGTGCTTGTCTCATGCAGACTGTGTGTGTGTGTGTGTGTGTGTGTGTGTGTGTGTGTGTGTGTGTGTGTGTGTGTGTGTGTGTGTGTGTGTGTGTGTGTGTGGCAGGATGGAAGGAGGAAGAGTAAAGGTAGTCAAGAAGGAGAGGCAGAGGATCTGCTGAGAGTGAGATCTACAGCACACGGCTCTAGTCCTGGTGTCCACCTCAGTGAGGACAAACAGCAAGAGGCAGGCCATGACGATGGCATCCACACACAGCACGACAAGGACACAAAGGACAGTGGTAGGGACGAGGGAAAGGAGGATGGGGGCAGTGACGACGAGAACAAGGAGCGTATGGGCGATGGTGATGCTGGTGAGGACGTGGAGCAGATGATGGCGGAGAAGCAGCAAGGTGTCCATGGTGATACTGACAGCACTAGAAGTACCTCCTCAGCAAGTAAGACATTTCACACATTGTCCCCATAGCTGTCATGGCCACATGTCTTTTTCCTCATGGCTACCTGTTTCAGTTCGTATGGTGTGGTTATGTGTAAGGAGAGTGTGTGCAGAAACTTGAACTTACTTATTTTACACTACTTTGTGTGTCGATACATGTGGATTGTTTTTTCACTTTGTTTCTGGGTGTATGTTCATTGTGTGTTTCACTTTGTTTGTCGGTGTATGTTCATTGTGTGTTTCACTTTGTTTGTTGGTGTATGTTCATTGTGTGTTCACTTTGTTGTCGGTGTATGTGCATTGTGTTTCATGTTGTCAGTGTCGTGTTCACTAATTGTGTGTATGTGCATTGTTATACAGTAAGTTCAAGGATTCACAATTGATACAAAAATTGTATTACTAAGTAAATTTATAGGATACAGAAGTACAAACATTAGTTCATTAAATGCAAATATAAGTCCTTGAAGTCAAACATTGTGTTCATTTGTTGCCAAAAATGAAAATTCTGTTGTTTTTTTATTTATGTATTTTATTGTTTATAGAAATTTCTCTTCTTTTTACCCCAGGAAAAGATTGCGGAAGAAGAGAGAGTCCTCAGCCTATCCCTGTGGACATGCGTCTCCTGCAACGAAACCTGACACAGGAACGTCAGCGTGCGGCCATGTGGCGCCACCTGTACCTGTGGGAGCGTCAGGAGAGACACTGGACGAATGCCACAGCCTGTCTGCACTACCTGTCTCGCACCTTCAACGTGTCTGCCCTCCTGCATCTGGTAGAGGGCTGGAACTTGACGGGGATGGGGATAGGAGTGGATGGGCTGGGGGAGCTGAACTCTCTCATATCCAGCCTGGCCCATCTTCACCAACATCTGCTGCATTCTTTACCCGCCCTCTGGCAAGACCTCTCCGCCAAAATCCACAACCTTCACTCCGACTTCACCTCTTATTCCCAGCAGTCTGGCCAGCAGCAAGGTGAAGGTCAGGCACAGAGGGAGGGTGGAGATGGTAAGGGGAAGGAGGATGGTGGTGAAAGGGGTGATGACGATGATGATGATGCACAAGATACGCCCAGAACACGGTGGTCGGAAGGGGTGCAGAAACTGCTGAACAAGACGCGAGGCACGCTGTCCAACGTCAGTCGCCATTTGCAGCAGACATGGCACCAGGTGAAGGACGCGTCACGTCGCTTCTGGCCCGCCGACAACTCAATCCTGGGTCATATGGCTGCCCGTGTCAAGGACAGTGTGACTCGACTGTCACGCAAAGTGCAGGGTAAGGCTTCCCATTGGTTCAGAAAGCAATCCAAGTGGACAAAGCAGGCTGATGGGAAAGACGGTCGGGCAACGTTCCCACAAGACCAGCGTGGCCAGGACGAGAGAAAAGACAAGTCTGAAGACAAACGTGAGAGCCACAATGACCATGCACATCATCAGGAGAATAACCATCCCCACAAGAAAAGGAATGATCGTGAGACAAGCCGGCACAAGGGTGATAAAGATGACGTTGATAAGCATCAGCACAAACATTCCCGTGACAAGAAGAAAACAGATCACAGTGACCAGCCTGAGCGCTGGCATCAAAGGAAGGATGGAAAGTCCAAGCGAGATGACCACAAAAATTTACATCATGAGGATGGTGATGAAGGCAGAAAAGGTCGTGAGTTTGATCATCCCCGTGACAACACCCATCACAAAGTAGCTTTAGATAAGAGAAAGGACAGAAAGTTGACGCCAGGCACTGATCACCATCATCATTCACATGACAAAGACGGCAAGGAGTATCATCTTCCTGACAAACATCACTGGAAAGATTCACACACAGAGAAAGACAAAGAGGAAAAGAAGTATCGCCATAAGAAGTCTCATGACGACGATGATGATGATGATGATGATGATAAGAGAACCAACAACAGCGTTTCAGGCAAAGCCAGGCAGTTCAGCACAAAGGCCAAAGACCACAGGTCTCACTGGGACAAAGCCACACACAAAGCCAGGTACAAGGTGCAGAAACAATTCCACAAACTCTTCAGCAAGGTGGGCGCCATGAGCAAGAAGTCATTCCATGACATGAACACGGAGGATTTGAGCGACATGCTGGAGGATGTAGGACAAGTCTTGGGGCTCTACCAGGACAACAGACACATGGACCTCCCACAGTCTGGCCACAAGTGGCTGCAGTGTCAGTTTGCCTTCTGGATGAAAGCGACGCGTCGTGGTGTCCGTTACACCCCTGAAGAAGAGTGCTTGCAGCTCCTGGCCCCATGGCAGATGGGCTTTGTGCTGGAGCTGAGAGCCAGGATGGAGAGGGGGGAGTGTTGCAGGGTGCGTACCATCTCCTGCGTGGATGGCGGGGGACCGGAGACAGATCCAGAGTCCTACTATAGCTATGTCTGCATGGAGGATGACAACTACCATCAGTTCAGCAAGGATTGCCGTGGTGATGAGGATGATGATGACGATGAGGATGATGATGGTTTGGAGCAAAAGAAGCAAAAGTCTCAGGCATCTCCCAAAGGGGAGAGAGAAGGAGAGGGAGACAAGACGCAGCATGACCTGCATGGGTCGTGGAAGGCAGAGGGCAGGAAAGATGGCGCGACTCCAGCCCCATCTGGGCAGTTGAACCATTCTGATGACGATCCTCACACCTGGTATTTCAACTGGGTGGAGGGACGCAACGACATTCGCTCCCTGGAACACAAAGCTGACTGGCTGTTTGAGCGGGCATCTGAGCGCAGATCGATTCGTGAGCAAGAACATAGCACTGACTGGCTCTTTGAGCGAGCTGCTGAGCGCGAAGCTAATCGAGAGGACGAGACGAAGGCTGTTGATGATGAGAAAGATCAACATCAAGGGAGACATGGGGTTAACATGGAGGAAAAAAGTCACCATGGAGACAGAGGTCACTATGGAGACAGAGGTCACCATGAAGGGAGGGGTCATCACCATGCAAAGAAAGGTCGTCATATAAAGGAAGGTCATGGTAGAAAGGAAGGTCACCACAAAACACAGGGTGAAGGTCACGGGAAACACCACAAGCATAAGAATAAGGAGCATCATTTCAAACGCCATAAAAAGGATTATCGACAAAAATATGGCCGCACAACCTTCTGACATTCTTGTTAACTTCTGATTTCTCCTTTTTCTCCTCCCCCTCCATCTTCTTTGTTACTTTCTTCTTGTCTGTCTTGTTTCTTGTCTGTCTTGTTTCTTGTTGTCTGTCTTGTTTCTTGTTGTCTGTCTTGTTTTCTTGTTGTCTGTCTTGTGTCTTCTTGTCTGTCTTGTTGTCTTCTTGTCTGTCTTGTTTCTTCTTGTCTGTCTTGTGTCTTGTTGTCTTGTCTTTGTCTTGTCTGTCTTGTTTCTTCTTGTCTGTCTTGTTTCTGTTGTCTGTCTTGTCTTGTTGTCTTCTTGTCTTGTTTTTTTCTTTGTCTGTCTTGTTTCTTGTTGTCTGTCTTGTTTCTTGTTGTCTGTCTTGTTCTTGTTGTCTGTCTTGTGTTTCTTGTTGTTCTTGTTTCTGTCTGTGTTTTGTCTGTCTGTGCTTGTGTCTTTTGTTCTTGTCTGTTGTCGTTCTTGTTGTCTGTCTTGTGTCTTGTTGTCTTGTCTTGTGTCGTTCTTGTTGTCTGTCTGTGTCTTTGTTGTCTGTCTTGTTGTCTTGTTGTCTGTCTTGTTGTCTTCTTGTTGTCGTCTTGTTTCTTGTTGTCTGTCTTGTGTTCTTGTTGTCTGTCTTGTGTCTTCTTGTTGTCTGTCTTGTTGTCTTGTTGTTCTGTCTTGTTGTCTTGTCTGTCTGTGTCTTGTTGTCTGTCTTGTGTCTTGTTGTCTGTCTTGTTTTCTGTCTTGTTGTCTGTCTTGTTTTGTCTGTCTTGTCGTTGTCTGTCTTGTTGTCTGTCTTGTGTGTCTGTCTGTGTCTTGTTGTCTGTCTTGTGTCTGTCTGTCTTGTTTGTCTGTCTTGTGTCTTGTTGTCTGTCTTGTGTCTTGTTGTCTGCCTGTGTCTTGTTGTCTGTCTTGTTCTTGTTGTCTGTCTTGTCTTGTTGTCTGTCTTGTGTCTTGTTGTCTGTCTTGTTGTCTGTCTTGTGTCTTGTTGTCTGTCTTGTGTCTTGTTGCTCTGTCTCTTTTTCTCCTGTGTTCCTTGTCTTGCCTCTTCCTCTTTGTTCTGTTTTTGTGTGCTGTTTTTCTCCTCTCTCTTTTGGCTGCTGTTTTTCTCTCTTCTTTTGGCTGCTGTTTTTCTCCTCTCTTTTGCTGCTGTTTTTCCCTTCTCTTTTGGCTGCTGTTTTTCTCCTCTCTCTTTTTGGCTGCTGTGTTTTCCTCCTTCTTTACGCCAGTTAACTATCTTCTTTCTGTCTGTCCCTGCTGCTGTTTGCATGTACACACCTGGCTGGTGTCTGCATGTATACAATGTACATTAGGGTCTATACTTTGTGATGGGATGTTACATGTACTTAGGGTCTTACTTTGTGAGTGTGGATGTATACAATGTACATTAAGGTCTATACTTTGTGAGTGTGGATGTATACAATGTACATTAGGGTCTATACTTTGTGAGTCTGGATGTATACAATGTACATTAAGGTCTATACTTTGTGAGTGTGGATGTATACAATGTACATTAGGGTCTATACTTTTTGAGTGTGGATGTATACAATGTACATTAGGGTCTATACTTTGTGAGTCTGGATGTAAACAGTGTAGGCCTACATTAATGTCTGTAAGTTGTGAGTGACATGGTTTGTGTATCAGCTTTGTTCTGTGAGGGTGTTTGTTCCACTGTCGCTGTCATCTCTGTGATTAGAGCATTGGCCGATTCCAGTATGGTCATAGCTCCATTTTGTTGTAACTTGTGAAAAATGCCTGTTGTTTTAGTGTTGTGATGTCATTATGATAGGTTCTGATTTTATGTGATGATTTAGGTAACATGTACTGATTTCATGTAATGATCATGATGATTTAGATACATGCAGGGCTTTAGGTAACGTGTACTGATTTCGTGTAATGATCATGATGGTTTAGATACATGTAGGGCTTTAGGTAACGTGTACTGATTTCATGTAATGATCATGATGGTTTAGATACATGCAGGGCTTTAGGTAACGTGTACTGATTTCATGTAATGATCATGATGGTTTAGATACATGCAGGGCTTTAGGTAACGTGTACTGATTTCATGTAATGATCATGATGGTTTAGATACATGTAGGGCTTTAGGTAACGTGTACTGATTTCATGTAATGATCATGATGGTTTAGATACATGCAGGGCTACTGTTTTTATGTCCTAGTTTTGTGTGCTTTTGAACTGATTTTGTGTTCTCCACTCTACGAGATTATGATACAAAGAGAATTCTTGAGTTTTGGTTTTGTTGTTGTAGCATTATGTGTTGTCATCACTTTCACAATATCCAGGCATTGTCAAAGGGGTGTCTAGGTAAGGTGAGTGCTGGTTTTAAGGTGAATGATGATTGATGTCAAGTCTTGTCGAAGGATAAACCAAATGAATTGACATGCACTGTTACAACGTAAGGTGGATGATGAGTGATAAATAGTGGAGATGATAAATAGTGGAGATGATAAATAGTGGAGATGGTGCCTTGTGACATAGGACCACAGGGTGTGTTTCACGTCAGTTTAATTTCTGTTGGCATTTGATTCCGTAGTGTCTGTATATATCCCTTCACGATTCATGTGCACAGGGCTTCAAAGTGACGTTAATCAGTAGCGTCTGTAAACAGTCCTGTATAGGGCCCTGTACAGTTCATGAGGCCAGGGCTACTTGGTGTGTTTGACGTCAGTTGGTTAACTTCAGCATTTGATTGTGTGGTGTCAGTATAGAGCCGTGTACAATTCGTGTAGATGTAGGGCCACAGGGTGTGTTTAATGTCAGTTTAATTCCTGTCTGCATTTGATTCATTAGTGTCTGTATAGAGCCATTTACAATTCATGTGGACAGGGCTACAAGGTGCGTCTCATGTCAGCTTAGTTCATTTCAGCATTTGATTTAGTTGCCCTCTACAAGAAGTTTGATAAACGGTGATGATGTCATATGGATGTAGGGCTACAGAGTGTGTTTCACGTCAGCTTAGTTTATACTGCATTTTGTTTTCTTTGTTCATTTACGTGAGTTAGAGCACCAAATGCTAAATGCGTTGTTTTAGAATATCCTGTTCTGAATTGGTTGAAATAAAAGTAGTTTTTTTGGTGTGGTGTGGACATTGGGTGACCTTGGCATCAGTTTACTTCACTTTAACATTTGTATTCTTTTATTCAGTTGTGTGAGTAGAGAACACTTTATACCAAGTGCTTAATGTGTTGATTGGATTATCTGTGTTCTGAATTTTTTAAAATGAAAATTGTGTGTGCTTGTCATTCATTCACTGAGATATGAAGTAAAAAAAATAAAAGCTGACAAAGGAACAGAACCCAAAAAACAACATTAATTGAAATTATTGATAAAGAAAGACAAAAAAAAGAATAAGATATTTTTTTCAAAAAACTTAAAGAATTAACATTATGAAAATGATTAACGGTGATATTTTGTTAAAATACAGCAGTTTGTGTTGTCAGTATGATTCAAACAGATTGGATTTTGTGTGGCAATGTATGAATTGGTTATTGTTGTTTTACTTTTTTGTAAAGGAGGGGGTTATTTGAGGTGTCAGTGAGTATGTGCTCACTTCCTAATGACTTTTGGTTTTTTATTTGTGTATGTATATATATATACAGTATATATATATATATATATATGTGTGTGTGTGTGTGTGTGCTGATGTGTGGAGGGTGAGTGGTGCGTGCATGTTTATACAGTGCTGTGGTACATTGTAGAAAGTATTGGGTGTAGTCATTATTGTGAAGGTTACATTTTATTATATTTGGTCATTTTGTTCACGTAACAAGAAATGGTGATTGTGGTAAAGTACATGGCTGGTGATCAGCATCCAGATGACTAATATGATAATTACATGGTCAGTTAATAGGTGTCAAAATGGCCATCCCTGACATCCAGATGACTAACACATGATAATTACATGATCAGTAAATAGGTGTCAAAATGGCCATCCCTGACATCCAAATGACTAAAACATGATAATTACATGATCAGTAAATAGGTGTCAAAATGGCCATCCCTGACATCCAGATGACTAACACATAATAATTACATGATCAGTAAATAGGTGTCAAAATGGCCATCCCTGACATCCTGATGACTAACACATAATAATTACATGATCAGTAAATAGGTGTCAAAATGGCCATCCCTGACATCCAAATGACTAAAACATGATAATTACATGATCAGTAAATAGGTGTCAAAATGGCCATCCCTGACATCCAAATGACTAAAACATGATAATTACATGATCAGTAAATAGGTGTCAAAATGGCCATCCCTGACATCCAGATGACTAACACGTGATAATTACATGATCAGTAAATAGGTGTCAAAATGGCCATCCCTGACATCCTGATGACTAACACGTAATAATTACATGATCAGTAAATAGGTGTCAAAATGGCCATCCCAGACATCCTGATGACTAACATATGATAATTACACAGTCAGTAAATGAGGTGTCAAAATGGCCATCCCAGACATCCAGATGATTAACAATTAACATGTTATAATTACATGATCAGTAAATGAGGTGTCAAAATGGCCATCCCAGACATGGGCAGAAAATGAGTGAATTATGTGATTTTGTGTTTGATCGTTCTGGTAACAATCTGCTGTTTCTTTTCTGTGTACGTTATGTTTTATATAATGGAGTCTGACATTTCCTCTCTCTCTCACACACACACAACACACACACACACACACACACACACACACACACACACACACACACACACAACACACCACACACACACACAGCCTAAAGCATTAACTCAGTTCTGCAAGCACACAGGCTGAAGTGTGACATTTTCATGCAAATCATTTCAGTCTCACAGACACACATCATTTCAGTCCTACAAACATTATTTCAGTCCTACAAACATTATTTCAGTCCTAAAACACAACCTGGATGGTAACATTCAATCCAACACACACACACACACACACACAGTGTGGGCTTTGTTTGTACTCTTTAGTTGACTGTTTGAAATGTATCAGCTGTTTGCTCTGAAGTGATGTGTGTTAAGTACCGTACCAAATGCTTTAAAAATGATCAGGATAGAAAAAGAATTTTTAAAGGTACTGAGGACATTGCTTTTTGCTTTAGGGATAGGGGGTCTAGCTTTCTGCAGCACAAACCATGAGATTCAACAGTTAGATAAGACATGCACATAACATGCTGCTGTTATGGGTTAACATCCTTTTCATTATTGTGACAATTCTCATTACATTTTGTATTTCTGTAAGCAGAAAACCAAAGGATGTCATGGAGAGCTCTGGAGAATGTTCAGCCTTGACTAGATCTGCAGAGATAATCTGATTTGTCAGTGATTTGATTTGTAGCAGCATCATTCTGGATTTAAATATATTGAGAACAAAACAGATACGTTGTTTGATTGATCGAGCAAGAAACTGCTAAAGTAGTAGCCTGCTGTTGTAACCATATGGTCACATTGTGTAATGTGTCCATGATGCCAGTGAAGATGGTGATGATTCTGATGACATTGTGTTTGTCATTGAAACATCCTTATCTTTTTTTTTTTCGATTGCTTCAAAATCTTGTTTGTGGGAGTTGGTGTATAAAGACCAGTGAAGACAGTTGTAACGGTTACTGTCATGCTGTAAATGTATCACAGATGTGTTTGTCCTTGTATTACATGGTCCTATCTGAGACTGTTGGCATTAATTAGGTAATGTCACAGGTGTCTGATTTGTCTTGTTACCTTGTGTTATAAAGAATTGATAGAATCACTGACAACTCTCTGCTTTTGTTATTTGTGTTATAAAGAATTGATAGAATCACTGACAACTCTGCTTTGTCTTGTGGCAATTTGTGTTATAAAGAATTGATAGAATCACTGACAACTCTGCTTTTGTTATTTGTGTTATAAAGAATTGATAGAATTACTGACAACTCTGCTTTTGTTATTTGTGTTATAAAGAATTGATAGAATCACTGACAACTCTGCTTTTGTTATTTGTGTTATAAAGAATTGATAGAATTACTGACAACTCTCTGCTTTTGTTATTTGTGTTATAAAGAATTGATAGAATCACTGACAACTCTGCTTTGCCTGTGGCAATTTGTATAGAATCACTGACAACTCTGCTTTGCCTGTGGCAATTTTGTGTTATAAAGAATTGATAGAATCACTGACAACTCTCTGCTTGTCTTGTGGCAATTTGTGTTATAAGGAATTGATAGAATCACTGACAACTCTGCTTTGCCTGTGGCAATTTGTATAGAATCACTGACAACTCTGCTTTGCCTGTGGCAATTTGTGTTATAAAGAATTGATAGAATCACTGACAACTCTCTGCTTGTCTTGTGGCAATTTGTGTTATAAGGAATTGATAGAATCACTGACAACTCTCTGCTTTGCCTGTGGCAATTTGTGTTTGATTCTGTAGTAAAACCTGATCACCAATTTGTGTTGTCTGATTTTTACTGACGGCGTGGTCTGTCCACTTTTGTGTGATGGAGTGCTCTGTTCTTTGTGCCACCGAGTGTTCCATTTTTGTGTGAATTGTAGTGTTTTGTGCTTTGTGTGATTGAGTGTTCTGTTCTTTGTGTGATGAGTGTTCTGTTCTTTGTGTGATTGAGTGTTCTGTTCTTTGTATGATTGACTGTTCTATTGTGTGATTGAGTGTTCTATTCTTTGTGTGATTGACTGTTCTGTTCTTTGTGTGATTTGCCGCTCTGTTCTTTGTGTAATTGACTGTTCTGTAGTGTAGACTGTTCTGTTGTGTGATTGACTGTTCTGTTCTGTGTGTGATTGGCTCTTCTTTGTGTGATTGACTCATTTTATGTGATCGACTGTTTTGTTCTTTGTGTGATTGTTCTGTTCTTTGTATGGTTGAACGTTCTGTTCTTTGTATGATTGAGTGTTATGTTCTTTGTATGATTGAGTGTTCTGTTCTTTGTGTGATTGACTGCTCTATTATGTGATTGAATTTGTTGTTGTTGTTTTTTTTTTTAGTTGTAGCAGTCTGATTTTTCTGGGATACATGTATACATGTTGTTTTGCCCGCACTATGCTGTTGGTACTGCACGATGTGTATACGGTACTCTGTTTTCAGTGGGCAAGCATGCTGGATGTTGTCATGTTTCCATAAGCTGCCGGACAGGTGTTGTGAAGAGGGTTTAGGGACTAAGGGTTTGCACACATACTGACACCAGAGATCAGAAAGTCTCTCCCCATATCCACGAGGTCAGAGGTATCCAGGCAGGATCGAACCCATAATTTCCAATGGGAAGTCCGACGTCTTACCCACTTGACCATTACACCTGTCAGGTGAAGTTTTACAGTGCCTGTTGTGATCCAACATTATAAGGGGACCGACAAGTAAGCCACACCCATGTACCACAGTGATCTTTTAGCTGCAGAGTCACACCTATTGACCAATTGCCCAGTCAGGAGACCACCTTCAGGGCTGTCCATTGACAGTGTCCATGAACCATTGACACCAAAGACCAAACCTGAATTTATCTCAGGCACAGACGTGGTAGAGGGAGCCAAAGGGAAAGGATTGGCAGAAAGGTTCAGACGTTTGCCTGCCAATATCTAAACTTAAGGTTCAGCGGTTTGCTTTTCTTTGAGGCCTCGACTTTTCTCCTCAGTCTGACCGGAAAATCGAACATCTAGGCCTTTGGAAGGGGATGAAAAATGAGTTGAAAATCATGAAGAGCAGGGCATTAGCCGGCCGGTCCTGGTATAAAAGAGGGATAGGTTGATTTCCCAGGTCCATACCTTGAAGGCCAATTTGCTTTCTTGCCTTTCTGAGGTCCTAGTCAGGAAAAAAAAGTTGGGTGGCACTGCATGCAGTGACATGGTGTCAAAAGGGGAGCAGCCCGAGTTTCACATGGAATATTCACTGTGAATATGAATATGTAACAGAGATCATCATGAGACAGGGCATAAAATGCCACAGAATCTGGGATACTGTGCATGATACTGCGATGATTGATGATATTGGTTAGAGGTAATGCTCATGATTCTATAGGGTCCCATCTAGGATTGAGACTGCATGACAGGGCTGTAATCTGCGCTTACATTTATAATATATATTGTTATGAACCAGTCTCAAGAGATACAGACACCTGCTGCGTTAGTCAGAAAATTTGAGCAACACCCTCAGTGTTACAGATACAAAGAGGATGAAACAGCAGTGTGTAGTTCTCTGGGTCTTCCCAAAGAGCACAAAGGATACTTGACTTGACTCAGGGTAACAGCCGGTTGGGACCGATAAATTCCATAAGTTTTGTATATGTAGGGTTTGAACTCACAACTTTCCGGTCAGTAGTCTGTTAGGCTGGTCACTTGACTATACTGACTTGTTTAGAGAATACTTTGAACACACACACACATGCACACACACACAACACACACATGCACACACACAGGCACACACACATGCACACACACACGCGCCACACACACACACACGCGCACACACACAACACATGCACACACACACACACAACCACACACACAAACACACACATGCACACACACACACACACCACACACACAACACACACACACACACACACACACACACACACACACACACACACACACACACACACACAAACACAAATACACTGGCACCCCATAATGTCTCACCACAAACAAGCAGACTGTTACTGCTGATTAATCCTTTGACTCCTGCACCCTGTCCACCAGCATCCTGCATTGTCAACAATGCTAGCAAAGCAAAAATTAACCCTTTGACTCCCTCACCCTGTCCACCAGCATCCTGCATCGTCAACAATGCTAGCAAAGCAAAAACAACCCTTTGACTCCCTCCCTGTCCACCAGCATTCTGCATTGTCAACCATGCTAGCAAAGCAAAAACTTAACCTTTGACTTCCTCAACCCTGTCCTCACCAAGCATCTGCATCGTCACAATGCTACAAAGCAAAAATTTAACCCTGTTGACTCCCTCACCCTGTCCACCAGCATCCTGCATCGTCAACAATGCTAGCAAAGCAAAAACTTAACCCTTTGACTCCCTCACCCTGTCCACCAGCATCCTGCATTGTCAACCATGCTAGCAAAGCAAAAACTTAACCCTCCTTTGACTCCCTCATCTTATCCATCAGCTTCTTGCATGAAGCTGGTGGATAGACTGAGAAAGTCAAAGAGTTGTTTTAAGTTTTTGCAGTTGGTGGATAGGGTACAGGAGTTTAAGGGATAAAGTCCAGCGGACTGCGCGGTCACAGGGCTAAAACCATCTCAAAAAGTATGCCACATCTCACTGAAAAAAAAAAGTTGGAAAAGAATATTAAGTTAAATATCAATGCATTCACACACATCATCATCATCATCATCAGGTGCCCTGCTGCATGGCGTTGGCGACCATGGACTTCCATCCATCTCTATCTCTTGTTGCCCCTTGCATCTCCCCCACCCTCCTCATCCCCAGCCACTCTGCAAGTCCGTCCAGCATTCTCTCCCTGGGTCTACCTGGCACTCTCTTTCCCTCCAGCTTTCCCATTGTGACCAGGTGCTCCAAATCCCCCTTCCTCATAAAATGGCCTATAAATGTTGCCTGTCTTTTCCTAATCTTCCTTATGAGTGATCTTCTTGTGTCTGCCTCCATCAAGACTGTCTCACACATAATCTAACAATTTGCCTGTGGAGTTGTGTAAACATAACTAAGGATACTAAAACAAAAAGATGGCCTAAATTACCTAAAAAATGCTTCTGCAGATCATATTTCCTTAGAGCCAAAATGCATATAATACATATGTAGCCAATATCAATTTTAAGAGAAAGTATTAAGGCTTTATTGAATACACACAGGTGAATGGACCAGCAAGGCAGAAAATTATTGGAAGAGATGACAGAAAGCAAAGAAGCAAGACAAGAAAGTGAAAAAAAAAATTCTAGCACAGAATTTCCAGAAGGTGGGGATACTGTTTATACTGAGAGTCCCCAGCATTTCCGGGGGAAGGCAGATGATACAATACTACTACTACTACAGATGATACAATACTACTACTACTACAGATGATACAATACTACTACTACTACAGATTATACAATACTACTACTACTACAGATGATACAATACTACTACTACTACTACAGATGATACAATACTATTACTACTACAGATGATACAATACTACTACTACTACTACTACTACTACAGATGATACAATACTACTACTACTACAGATGATACAATACTACTACTACTACTACTACAGATGATACAATACTATTACTACTACAGATGATACAATACTACTACTACTACAGATGATACAATACTACTACTACTACTACAGATGATACAATACTACTACTACTACTACAGATGATACAATACTACTACTACTACTACAGATGATACAATACTACTACTACTACAGATGATACAATACTACTACTACTACTACAGATGATACAATACTATTACTACTACAGATGATACAATACTACTACTACTACTACAGATGATACAATACTACTACTACTACTACTACTACAGATGATACAATACTACTACTACTACTACAGATGATACAATATACTACTACTACTACTACAGATGATACAATACTACTACTACTACAGATGATACAATACTACTACTACACTACTACAGATGATACAATACTACTACTACTACAGATGATACAATACTACTACTACTACGGATGATACAATACTATACTACTATACTACAGATGATACAATACTACTACTACTACAGATGATACAATACTACTACTACAAGATGATACAATACTACTACAGATGATACAATACTACTACAGATGATACAATACTACTACTACTACTACAGATGATACAATACTACTATACTATACTACTGATGATAATGATGTGAAACTACTACTACTACTGATGATAATGATGGTGAAACTACTACTACTGATGAATAATGAATCATTCTCATATAGCACAAATCTCCAAACTCATTTGGACTCCTGCACATTACAGACAGGACCACAGTGTGGACAGCATGTCCCACAGGTTTGCCCGATGTTCAGAATAGAAGAAACAATCAGTGGTAAAATGGAGTAACTCTGACACAGACAGGACCACAGTGTGGACAGCATGTCCCACAGGTTTGCCCAATGTTCAGAATAGAAGAAACAATCAGTGGTGAAATGGAGTAACTGACACAGACAGGACCACAGTGTGGACAGCATGTCTTACAGGTTTGCCCGATGTTCAGAAATAGAAGAAACAATCAGTGGTAAAATGGAGTAACTCTGACACAGACAGGACCACAGTGTGGACAGCATGTCCCACAGGTTTGCCCGATGTTCAGAAATAGAAGAAACAATCAGTGGTAAAATGGAGTAACTCTGACAACAAAGATGACTTGATGAAAACCATATGATCATGCCTTCTTTTCTTCATGATTAAACATGCTGCATTATTCTGAACATCAAATACCACTGAAACAAACTGATGGACAAATAAACGCATTTGAATCACCATCAGTAGATAATCATCATCATCATCATCATCAGGTGCCCTGCCGCATGGCGTTGGCAATCATGGACTTCCATCTGTCTCTATCTCTTGTTGCCCCAAGCATCTCCTCCACCCTCCTTGTTTTCAGCCACTCCGCAAGTCTGTCTAGCATTTTCTCCCTGGGTCTACTGGTGCTCTCTTTCCCTCCAGCTTTTCCGTTGTGACCAGGTGCTCCAAATCCCCCTTCCTCATAAAATGGCCTATAAATATGCCTTCTTTTCCTAATCTTCCTTATGAATGATCTACTTGTGTCTGCCTCCATCAAGACTGTCTCATTTGTTTTCTTTGCTGTCCATGGAACTCTCAACATTCTTCTTAGAAACCACATCTCGGCTGCCTCAATCTATCAATAGGTAAACAGAGATATTTACACAAATCACCATCATCAGGTAAACTCATTTAAAAGAATCACCATCATTAGCAAATTACACTATTGATTCTAATCATTCTGGCATGTCCTCTTCTTTTAGAACTGGCTGGATCAACCCATTAGCATTGTTCCCAGAGAAACACAGTCATATCACTACCAAGAGAGGCATTCCCAGCTGTCCGCTTCAGATTCAGTTTCTCAAGACGTCTCTGCGCTCAGAACAAATTCTATATGCACTAACATTACATGTGCCATGTGTATGGTGATCATGGCACAAGCTTTAAGCCCGCACATAAACCCATGAGCTGGCCAGGTCCTGAGGCCCTACCTAGCCTATGTTTTATCTAGCTTATATCATTTTACTGCGCTTCGCAGGACACTGCTGGCATAGCAAAGAAGAACTGGTGAGGGATGTTCTACTATGGAGACCCAGCCATGGCAAACAAAGACCAGGACGTCCAAAGAAGACCTTCATCGACCAAATGATGGATGATACGGGCTGTCAGTATGATGAACTACATACTGCAATGTCTGACAGAGAAGGATGGAAGAAACGTGTCATGGATAGCCGAGCAAGCTCGACATGATGATGATGATATCATTTTAAACTAGTATCAGCATATCATTGGAATAATCTTGGTTACATGTAAATGACATGTGTATCTGTGTATCTTATCAACAACATATATATACATATATATATATATATATATATATATATATATATATATATATATATATATATATGTACGTATGTGGCCTCCTACCACCAATTCAGTCTTAACTCGCAGTCAGTTGAACAGCACTAGGAGCTGAAAAGGTGACTGAGGGTCTATCTGGGATGTTTTGATTTCTGTAGACTATAATCTGTCCCCCACAGAAATTTTTTTCTTTTAAAAATATTATTAATCAATTTAAAATGGTATTTTAATGCACTGATCACAGCAGAAAGAACACAGTTTCCTACCAAAAATACCTATTTTTGTCTCTTATTATGAACCGTAACCTGTACAGTACCCCCACATGTAATATACTGACAGAAAGCTCTTTGGCACACCTTTCAGATAATGACAGTTAAAATTAGAAACAAACTGGGTCAAAGCCACCAAATAAAGAAATTTAAGGAAAATGTGTAGGAGAGTACACAAAAACTTTAGAGGCCGTTTTCTCAAAATGGCCGTCATACAACTTAATGACTTTACACATACATAACTTCTACATTTTTTTGAGTACAAGCTTTATTCAAGTACCAAAATAATCAGCAGAATGTAGGCCTACACTTTCCAGTGATATGTATATATATCTCAAAATACCAAAAATGCTAGTTAAGACTGATTTCGCATTGGCAGGTCATATAGGCCTATATATATATATATATATATATATATATATATATATATATATATATATATATATAGAGAGAGAGAGAGAGAGAGAGAGAGAGAGGTCTATAAATAAAGGGTCAGTAACTTTCAACATAAAATGTGGATGTTGGTATTTCTCAGAAATGATGACATCAGACAGACGGTTGGTACTATACCTATCAATCAATACATAGCACACCAAAGCATAAAAATGCCAGTCAATCAGCCAGCCCTGCATGCCTACACCAAGTGTTCAGACAGGCATTACAACCAGAGGAAGACTACACTGGTGACGGATTGAAAGAATCACAAATACACTCCATGCCCACAGCCTGACACTACTTCATATCTGCTGTCTTGTCACTGACTCCAAACATCCTCTGCAACACCATCCTGGTAGATGTGGCTGGCTGAGTGAGTAAGAAAGAAGAAAAATATTTCCCACTTGTCAGTATCAAAAACACCAAATGTGGGTGTTACTAACATTAGCATTTCTCAGCTGGTTATGTGTAGTTTTTATACAAACACAATCTAACAAACGTTCATTGTTTTTTGTTTTGTTTTGTTTTGATCTCCATACAAGTGTGGCATCAAAATGGACAGAGACTGAGAAATAAACAGAGAATATGTAACAGTTCATTTGGGGTGGTTTGGATAAATATGTGGATACATATAAGGTCCTTGAAATGAAAACCATGTAACAAAACAAAAAAAGGAAATAATAGTAGACACACTAGGCCATTGTTGCAGGCAACAACAATGAAAAGGCATCTGTGCTACTTATAATGGAATACGCTGATGGTAGCCTATTGATTCATAAGCAAAGACATTATAAATAGTTGAAAAAAAAATCAAATAAAGTTTTTGTCCATAAGCCATATTACATTATACATATATAAAGCTTTGATTACCTCCCCCGTTAATTCACAATGGTACCATCATTTGAAAAAAATACCACAAACAACACTTTTAAAAAAAACGCTTGATTTAGGCCTATAGACTTAAAGTTAAAGTGTTTTTAAAACCATGAATGTAATTTACAGCTTCAGACACGTTTACTGATTGGTTTCTGTGACCGAAACAACGCATAGTTTTTTTGTTTGATTGTTTGTTTTAATTTTTTTTCAAAAAGCAAATGAAAATTGACATTAATAATTAAACACACACAGTGTCACACGCATGTAATGATGTATGTATACAAGCAGGCGACTTGCCCACCCTGCACTGACTTTGCCCCATTACGCCTCTGTAGGCCTACCTCGTCTTGCTTTCCCCTACTTTCATAAAAACCGTTTCCCGCTCGTATGGACGTCCGCCCTCGCTCCCTCCCCGCCTTCCTTTCTACAGCTTTCAAAATCCCATTTGTAAACAAAACGAAAATGACACACTTTGCCGTTTATATTTTGGACCAATCAACAAATGGGTCAGTCATGAATGCGGCATGATAATGAGTGTGTGACTAATCCCCGTGATTCCATTGCACTGCTTGTGTGTGCACACTGGCACATGCAGCCACTGAAAAGTTGCCGACAGAAACAGGACGAATCGTGCGAAGGAAATCAAGCAAGGAGGATGTTAACTCTGTCTGACAGGAAAGTTGTTTCGTCACGAATGTTGGACATGGCGGATTGGCCATAATGAAGTTTGTGCAAGCAAGAACGCATCGTCTGCTATGAAACGCAGGCGTCACTGGAAATAACTAAGGAAAACAAGTTCAGTTACAAGAGGTCAGTTTCAGCCACTTGTTGTTCTCCATGGCTTATACAGTATTAGTTAGCCTACTTGATTGACTCTATATCACAGGCTGATGGGTGACAGAGGGGTGTGTGAGAGTTGATGTGCTCTTGGGGATTGCAATGATGAACACACTGACTATGCGCTAGATCATGTGTAGAAAGATGATAAATGAAAAGCTAGGCCAGCTGAAGTACGTCTATGATGCACCGTTTTACACAGTTTAGACTGATGTGCTAAGGTCAGGTGAGGTTAAGAGAGGCATGTGTTCATGAGAACGTCTGATTTAAATCGAGATTTAGGCGTACTGTTAAGTGGTGGAGAAAACGACAGGCGCGTTTCATGTGCACCGATCCTGTGTATACACGCACGTTCGCTGTGAATCCTGTCTACTTCCGCGTAACTGAATGGGATCGTAGATTAGACTTGAATGTGTACATATATACATGTAACTGTGTGTTTGTTGGGCCAGTGCTGCGTAGTGACTTAACGGAGTGATTATAAGGCTCGTAGAGTCGTTACTTGTTTTAGCCTAAAAGGGTGTAGATGTTTGACAGATTGGCCAAAGCTTTTTGGTTATGATTAATATTGTTTATTATTGTTATTCTTATTGTCAGACGTATCATATATTCATATGTACTATATGGGCCACAGAACTGACAGTGACTGCCCAAAGGAGGGGTTTCAGTAGCTCAGTTAGTTGGGCATCAGATTCATATACTGACGGTTTGGGTTTGAATCCAAGGGATGTGTTACATAAAAACTGACATTCTTATTGCCTGTCTCAGTATTGTCATCAGTGTTGTTTTTGGTGGTTTCAGTATAGGGCCTATGTCTTCTTTCTTCAATATAAGTTCCCCTTCCTCAGTGTCCATGGGATGGTTATTCCTGTTGGCCATATTTTATGTCACTTGAAGTGGGTGCTCACGTGCAACTGAACCAAATCAACCAGTCTGACCAAAAAAGATTATTATTTTTGTTGTTGTTCTTGTTGTTATAATTTCTGTTATGTCCATCTAGTCTTCTTTCATTTCAACCACACCCAGCATTAGTAATTACATTATTATTATTATTATTTATATTAGGTAATGCCCATTAAGTGAAAGTGGTTGTTTATAACCTTTGTTGCATTCTAACCTTTGATTGCTTGATTGTGTGTGTGTGTGCGTGCGCACGCGCATGTGTGTATGTGTGTGTGTGTGTGTGGCGCATGCGTGTTTGTGTGTGTGTGCAACACACATATATATGTTTCTTTGTGTGTACTGTGTTTAAGTCTGATTCAAGATATTATTAAGTATGGCAAGGTCACGGTCTTATAAGTTATGAATCTTTTGACTTGTGTGCACTGATAATATTAATAAAGTTCTCATAAGATACACATTAATTCTAAAATAGAGAAAAAAGGAATATGAAATTTGTGATTGTTAAAAAATCATAGCTAGTCATGATATCCAGTCATGGACAGAGAACAGGTCTGGGAGGGAAAGTAAATGACAACAAATCTTGAGAATATTGTAATCTTTTAATTAACTAATAACAGTGAAACTTGAGAACATTGTAATCATTTAATTTTACTAAGGAAAATATTGCAATCATTTAATCAAACTATTGAGAACACTGCGGTCATTTGATTAAACGATTGAGACCATTGCAATCAATTAAACGAATGAGAACATTGCAATCAATTAATTCTAAAATACTATTTAGAACATCACAATCATTTAATTAAGCTGGAGTTCACATTGAGATGGCTTACTGATTTAGATTTTTGTTTGTTTTTGTTTTTATAGATTGGGTGGAAAAAGGTAGGTGTTGGGTGTGGAGGATGGTGCAGTGTAGGAGGGTGTAAAGTCTGTGTTGTGTTCCAATGTGAAGACTTGGCGTCCTACCAACTACACAGGTGATATTTTTTCTACTTGTATCTGACACTGTGACGGGAGGTTTAAGCTAATCTGAGAACAGCCATGGAGGTCTTCATTGGGCTTCATGGGACATTGCTGATGGAGATAGAAAAGTGTAAATGTTTGTACAGTATAAAAATAGAAAGTCTGCTGCAGTATACTAACCCAAGTGTTTAGTGACAGATTAGTACAAAGACCAATAGATATACATTCCTTAAGTAGTTAGAATAAGAATCTCAAGACTTGGCCAACGTGGTGCATAGTGTTTATCTGGCTTATGGCTTATGCCATGATTCCCCCCCCCCCTTCATCCCCCATCCAGTATGGATGCCGGCGTCTCTGTCACTATAATTATAAATAGTATCCCCACCTTCTGGAAATTCTGTGATAGAAATTTCTTCTTTTCTGTAACTCTCTGTGTTTCTGCCTTGTTCCTTTGCTTTCTGTTATTTCTTCCTATCATTTTCTGCCTTGCTGGTCCATTCACCTGTATGTGTTTGATAAAGTCTGATGTACTTTTTCTCAGGATTGATAACTGGGTACATACATTGTGTGCATTTCTGGCTCCAGGGAGATGAGATTTGTGGAAGCAATTTTAGGTAATTTAGGCCTGCTTTTTGTCTTCGTGTTCTAAGGTATGCTTACATTTGTATTCAGATGTGTTTATTAAATCCCCTCTGCGATAAATTGGACGGAGTGGTCAATGCTGGGGGCGTGTCCTTAGATTGTGTACGCGAGTGCATTGATATGTGTACTTAATTTTCTGTTCTTTTTTTTTTTCCTGTTGAAGTTTTGTATGTTTTGAAGCGGTTATAGCCCAGATATGGCTCTATGCAGTCGGCTGGGCTTTAAACAACAATAACAATAACAATAACAGTAACAATGCCATGATCAGTTTGGATCTGCTCTGTCGCATGGCATTTGTAGACTCCGTTCATATGGAATTTATTTGGAGCGGAGGGACATCACCTTGAGAAACTGAAACCGACATAGTCACACCGTTGTTTGTAAGATTTATGTACTCAGCGTACATTGACACACCCATACCCACATAACGCATAAGTTATACATGTATACATTATACATATATATATAATTATTATGGTGAACACACACACACACACACACACACACACACACACACACACACACACACACACACACACACACACACACACACACACACACACACACACACACACATACATACACACACACACACACACACACACACTCACTCACACGCACGCACGCACACACACACACACACACAGAGTGACACACAGTGACACACAGTGACACACACACACACACACACACACACACACACACACATTCTCACACACACACACACACACACACATGTGACATAGAGTGACACTCACAGAGTGACACACAGTGACATACACACACACACTCACACACACACCACACACACACACACACACAGAGTGACACTCACAGTGACACACAGTGATACACACACACACACACACACACACACACACACACACACACACACACACACACACACACAACACACTCACATACACAGTCTTGATATTAATTAAAGTCATAAAACATATCATTAAACAGAAGGACTGGGGTAAAGACGAAGTTTGGAAAGAGCTGTAAGATTGGGTGTTGGGAAGTGATAGATGAGGGTGGTGATACGTTTTGACACATCGGTACGGCAGCACTTTGAGTCACTCCGCCAGCGTCTTAATATGAAGTCAGAGCGTAGACGTGTGGTTAGAGGTGGGGAAAGGTGTTATTAACTGTGCAACTGTGAACTTTCTTCTGAAAATCACTGGTTTGGCCCTGTTGAGTCATATGCATGCTAAAGTTTTGGTCTGTAGGATAATTTGTTGTATGCAGTTCTAACAATGCTGTTGAGGGTCTGAGTTGTGTTGAAAGTTTTAAACAGTACATTTGGTTTAATATCTTTCTCATTCCATGACAGTATAAGTATTGCAGTCAGCACGCAGATGTTAGAATTGAATGTCTGGTTAACTAAAAGTGCTGAAACCTGTGAAAGTAAAGATAGACTAACAACACACGTCATGGAGAAAAAACTTCCACCTGTACACTGTGCATAAATATATATGCATCACATACATGCTGAAACAGAAAGCTGTCAGGTGTGAACACACAGGATCAGTAGTGTGTTGATAATGACCTGACAGGTAACATGTAATATATTCGTTTCTTAGTGTACTGAAGCTGTCAGGCGTGAATACACAGTATCTATCAGTAATGTTGAATATAACAAATAACATGTAAATTGTAATGTATTCATTTCTTAGTGTACTGAAGCTGTCAGGCGTGAATACACAGTATCTATCAGTAATGTTGAATATAACAAATAACATGTAATGTATTCATTTCTTAGTGTACTGAAGCTGTCAGGCGTGAATACACAGTATCTATCAGTAATGTTGAATATAACAAATAACATGTAATGTATTCATTTCTTAGTGTACTGAAGCTGTCAGGCGTGAATACACAGTATCTATCAATAATGTTGAATATAACAAATAACATGTAATGTATTCATTTCTTAGTGTACTGAAGCTGTCAGGTGTGAATACACAGTATCTATCAGTAATGTTGAATATAACAAATAACATGTAATGTATTCATTTCTTAGTGTACAGAAAACTGTCACAGTGTCAGGTGTAAACACATAGGATCAGTAGAGACTAGAGCATTCATAATGACCTGACAAGTGACATGTAATGATGTGTAATGTGTTCATGTCTTAGTAAGTTAGTATACAGACAACTGTCAGTGTCAGGTGAGAACACATAGTATCAGTAGAGACATAGTATCAGTAGAGTATTGATAATGACATGACAGGTGACATGTGTTAATTTCTTAGTGTACTGGAAACAGACATGTCAATAAACCAGTAATTTGAGTAAGTCATATTTAATAAGCATATATAAACCAGAAGAACAAGAAAACCAATGTAAGCGCGTCTCCAAAAAGACAAAACAAAACAAGCGCAAATTTTCGGCCAACTAGCCTTTGTCAAGCGCGAACGCACGGTCACAGACAAATCACAGACACCAAACAATGGATAATAAAAACGGGACTAAAAACTTCCCTGCCGCCTTGTCCAGTGGGTAAATTATCCATTGTTTGGTGTCTGTGATTTGTCTGTGACCGTGCGTTCGCGCTTGACAAAGGCTAGTTGGCCGAAAATTTGCGCTTGTTTTGTTTTGTCTTTTTGGAGACGCGCTTACATTGGTTTTCTTGTTCTTCTGGTTTGTGTTTGCTTGGGCGCGGGCAGTCACTCTTGTTTTGGATCAAGCATATATAGTTAGACTAAAAAGATAAGTCCGGCTGTTTGCACAAACTCTCTCTATAAAAAGACATTTTTTGTTACAAAAAATGTAGATTTTGTACTTCTCAAAAATGAAACTTGACATAAGGGGATGAAATGAAATGAAAACTTTATTTTCTTATGGTATAGATATTGACATGTAGTCCAGCTATAACTATAAAAATATCATTCTGCCATTGCTAATCTATCTATATTAATTAAAACAACAGAATATTGGGCACTACGGAAGAATTGAAAAAAGAAAAATAGTCACAGAAAAAAGCATACATAGAACTATTAAAAGTGAACACACACATTAGAATATGTTGTGTGTTCTGTGTGTGCATGTATGTGTGCGTGTGTGCGCGTGCATGTGTGTGTGTGTGTGTGTATGTGTGTGTGTGTGTGTGTGTGTGTGTGTGTGTGTGTGTGTGTGTGTAAAAATAACCATAACAGCAACAAGTGTGAGTGGTTGTGTGTGTGTGTGTGTGTGTGTGTGTGTGTGTGTGTGTGTGTGTGTGTGTGTGTGTGTGTGTAAAACTAATAACAGCAACATATATACATATATATATATACAGATCATTAAAAGTAACACAGAAATGTCTGGATATTGACAGATAGTTACAACATTGAAAACAGTTAAAATATTGTCAGAAGTTTCTGAGAAAATGCTGCCCACACTCTTTCCTCAAAAGCAGCTAAATTCAGAAACAGCAAAGAGTGTCTTTTAGCAGAGAAAATCTTTCTAACACGTATGACACATATTTCATTATAATTCATAGTTCCTTTTTATTGCTTTTTTAGCATTGTATTACTAGTGTAGTTGGTCTGTTTTCATCATACCCTTAGGGGTTGACAGGTATTTAATTGTTTTTTTTTGTCACAGACACAGATACAGACACATGTATAATGTATAACGCATGCATGCATGTATACACACATCTGTCTAAAAGCACATATGTGAACAGACGTTAAAAGAAATAACGAACGAACGAACACGCACACACACACACACACACACACACCTCACACACACACACACACACACACACACACACACACACACACACACACACCACACACACACACACACACACACACACACACACACACACATCCTCCTACTGATATGGGATGGCGTGTATTGAAAAAGTTGTAGTCTTGCTTACCCTGACCAGATCACTACCTCCAGATTCACAGCATTTGAACCAATAAATGAGTCAGAATTGAAGAACATCATTTTGAAATCAAAACCCACTTCTTGTGCACTTGACCCTCTCCCCACACCATTATTTTGCGAGTTTTTGGATGATTTACTTCCAACTCTAACTAGCATTATCAACACTTCCTTGATCTCTGGGTCTTTTCCATCAGCCTTCAAGAGATCTGTTGTCAAACCCCTTCTAAAGAAAGCCACACTTGACCCCAACACGCTAAAAAATTATCGCCCAGTTTCAAATCTCTCATTCTTGTCAAAAGTCATGGAAAAGATCGTACTTAAACAGCTTCTCGCTTATCTAAATGAACATAAACTCATCAGTCCATCTCAGTCGGCATATCGACCCCATCACAGCACTGAAACTGCTCTTCTTAAAGTGACAAATGATATACTTCTTAGCCTTGACTCTCGAAACGTTTCTGTCTTGACACTGCTAGATCTCTCAGCTGCTTTTGATACCATTGACCATCATGTCCTCCTAAAGAGACTCCAGTTTGCTTTTGGCATCTCTGGTACAGTGCTAAAATGGTTCACATCCTATCTGTCTCACCGAACACAATCTGTTTCCATCAAAGACTGCTGTTCTGGATACAAAGATTTAACTTGTGGTGTTCCACAAGGATCTGTGCTTGGACCTGTTCTTTTCATCCTCTATACAAAACCTCTTGCAGACCTGATTAAGTCTCACTCAATCAATTCCCAATCATTTGCCGATGACACTCAGCTGTATGTCTCTGCTCCTCCAACCAACATGTCACCATCAGTATCTTCCTTAGAAAAATGTATTCTTGACATCAAATCCTGGATGCTTCAAAATAAACTCAAACTCAATGATGACAAAACTGAAGCATTATTTCTTCATTCATCATCAAAACATCCTTCTCATCAGCAGCCTAAGTCCATATCAGTTTGTGGCAATGATGTCACCTTTTCTCCATCTGCTCGTAATCTTGGCTTTCAAATGACAGAGAACATGAGTGTCGACTTACACATTAAACATGTGTGCCGTTCAGCCTATCTTGAACTACGTCGCATTAGTTCAATTCGTCATCTCACCTCAGCTAATACCAAAAAAACTCTGGTATCTGCCCTTGTCTTGTCAAAATTAGATTACTGTAATTCAATTCTATCAGGCTGCTCCAAACATTATCTTGATAAGCTTCAGAAAGTTCAGAATTCTGCTGCAAGAATGGTACTGAAGGCATCCAAATATGATCATGTACAACCTCTCCTCAAAAATCTGCATTGGCTTCCTATCCAAGCAAGGATTGATTACAAACTTTCAACTCTCTGCCATTCCTTTTTCTCTGGAACTGCACCTCTCTACCTCTCAAACCTTCTCTCTGTATACACACCATCACGTCAACTTCGTTCCTCTTCTGATTCAAAAATACTTAACGTTCCTCATGTCAGAAGTGCTACCTTTGGACAACATTCTTTCTCCTTTGCAGCCCCCAAAACATGGAATTCCCTTCCACGTGAAATTAGAGAAATCTCATCAACTCCGTCTTTCAAAAAAGCTCTGAAAACTCACCTTTTCAAGAAATACTATAACCTTTAAATTCTTCTGGCCTACCCTTTAATGTCTAGCTTATTTGGCTGTCTCGTGTGCTGCTTCGTGTTGTTTATTAAGTGACATGTTATTTTGTAATGATTGTATAATTAATCTCTTGTGTATGTATATAATCTGTGTTCAGGTTTGTATGTGTGTATGTGAGTGAGTGAGTGATTGAATCAGTGCGTGTGTATGTGTGTGTGTCTATGCGTGCGCGCGCGCGCGCGCGCGCGTGTGTGTGTGTGTGTGTGTGTGTGTGTGTGTGTGTGTGTGTGTGTGTGTGTGTGTGTGTGTATGTATGTGTGTGTGTGTGATCCTTTATCCTTAACTTAATGTTGCTTAGGTTTTTTATAACAAGTTACCAATGTGTTATCTATCACTATTTTTAATTTTGACTTGATTTGTACATCACTGTTGCTTGTCTATCATGGATTGCTGCTTATGATAACGTCTGTTAAGTGCACAGAGCTCTGGCATTTTGTTGGAGGAGTGCGCTATACAAATGCTTCATTATTATTATTATTATTATTATTAGTTAACTTCAATTCAGGGATTGACTGAAAACAAACTACAAACTGCATTCCATTAGAACATTAGTTTTGTGTGTGTGTGTGTGTGTGTGTGTGTGTTGTGTGTGTGTGTGTGTGTGTGTGTGTGTGTGTGTGTGTGTGTGTGTGTGTGTATGTGTGTGTGTTTTGTTTCCCTCTCTCTCTGTCTCACTCTTTCTCTCTCCCTCCCTCCCTCTCCTCTCTCTCTTTCTCTTTTTCTCTACCCCCCCTCTCTCTCCCCTCTCTCTTCTGTCTGTTTCTCTGTCTTTCTTTTTCTCCTTTCTCTCTGTTTCTTTCTTCTCTCTCTCTTGTCTCTCTGCACTCCCTCTCTCTCTCCCCCTCTCTCCCTCTCCCCATCCCTCTGTGTCTGTCTCTGTCACTCTCTGTCTCTTTCTTTTTCTCCTTTCTCTCTCTTTCTTTCTTCTCTCTCTTTCTCTCCTCTCTCTCCTCTCCCTTCTCTTTTTCCTCTCTCTCTCTCCCTCTCCCACCTCGGTCTGTGTGTGTCTCTCTCTGTCTCACACTCAGTCTCTCTCTCTCTGTTGCTGTGTTTGTCTCTGTCTGTCTGTCTCTCTCTCTCTCTGTGCATGTTGTGTTTCCTCAGGGAACAGATGACCCTGAAGTTGTGGATATCATCTGTGGACGTCACAGTCAGGACTGAACATGTCAGGGTGGTATAGACAGATCTGTGTTGTACCCCCTCCCCCCTTTCCCATCCTCTCTGTACATCCTCCCTCCTTCCCCATCTCCACTGTGTATGTAAAGTGTTAATCTGTGTGGGATAATGGTGGGATTACCTGTGGGATAATGGTGGGATCAACTCATAAAGGTGTTGGTGTCTACCTATGTAATGTGATAGTTTGCGCTATGGGAGGTGTGGCTCACATACCTACCTGTACATATATATGACAGACCGGTTTGTGTGTGTGTGTGTGTGTGTGTGTGTGTGTGTGTGTGTGTGTGTGTGTGTGTGTGTGTGTGTGTGTGTGTGTGTGTGTGTGTGTGTGTGTGTGTGTGTGTGAAGACATCCATGACATGGCTTATCGACTGGTGTCTATTTTCACCAATACTGTCTGGCCATAGGTGATGGTAACCTGGGTAGTCTGAGATTTTATCATCTTATTAACCCTTTGACTCTCGCACCCTATCCACCAACTGCAAAAACTTAACCCTTTCATTCCCCTCACTATCCACCAGCTTTCTGCAGGAAGCTGGTAGATAGGTGAGGGAATCAAAGGGTTAGGTTTTTGCTTTGCTAGCGTGGTTGACAATGCAGGATGTTGGTGGACAGGATGCAGAAGTCAAAGGGTTAAGGGAGTGCAGCATAGTGTACATTGTACATGTATAACATCACTGAAGCCAGAAAAACATCACCATTGCCATAGCATCTCCTGTCATACCACCGTCTCTATGACATAAGGATTGTCATCATTTCTGATATTTTGCCTCTTCTGTGTTCCAAGCAGTGTTCTCTCAGGTCTGTATATTTACATTGTTCTGATTGTTTGGCCAACATTGCGCAGGCATAATGTTGCTGCACAGTCTGCATTCTCTTTCGGATCATTATTAATGCTTACATAAGTACAATTATTTAGTATTGTTTCTACCGATCAGAATGGATTTTCAAATGAAATGTCACTGCGGTTTTGTGCATGTTGTATGCAAGATATGGATATATTGTCTCATCCAAAAGCCCTGCCCAAGCCAGACCACAATCATCCAAAGGACTATCCCCCAGACCACAATCATCTAAAGGATTATCCCCCAGACCACAATCATCTAAAGGACTATCCCCCAGACCACAATCATCCAAAGGACTATCCCCCAGACCACAATCATCCAAAGGACTATCCCCCAGACCACAATCATCTAAAGGACTATCCCCCAGACCACAATCATCCAAAGGACTATCTCCCAGACCACAATCATCCAAAGGACTATCTCCCAGACCACAATCATCCAAAGGACTATCCCCCAGACCACAATCATCTAAAGGACTATCTCCCAGACCACAATCATCTAAAGGACTATCCCCCAGACCACAATCATCCAAAGGACTATCTCCCAGACCACAATCATCTAAAGGACTATCCCCCAGACCACAATCATCCAAAGGACTATCCCCCAGACTACAATCATCCAAAGGACTATCCCCCAGACCACAATCATCCAAAGGACTATCCCCCAGACCACAGTCATCTAAAGGACCAGTCCCCAGACCACAATCGTCCAAAGTACTATCCCCAGACCATAATCATACAGAGGACTATCCCCCAGACCACAATCATCCAAAGGACTATCCCCAGATCACAACCATCCAAAGGACTATCCCCAGATCACAACCATCCAAAGTACTATCCCCAGATCACAACCATCCAAAGTACTATCCCCAGATCACAACCATCCAAAGTACTATCCCCAGATCACAACCATCCAAAGGACTATCCCCAGATCACAACCATCCAAAGTACTATCCCCAGATCACAACCATCCAAAGGACTATCCCCAGATCACAACCATCCAAAGTACTATCCCCAGATCACAACCATCCAAAGGACTATCCCCAGATCACAACCATCCAAAGGACTATCCCCAGATCACAACCATCCAAAGTACTATCCCCAGATCACAACCATCCAAAGTACTATCCCCAGATCACAACCATCCAAAGGACTACTCCCCAGACCATAATCATACAAAGTACTATCCCCAGATCACAACCATCCAAAGGACTATCCCCAGATCACAACCATCCAAAGGACTATCCCCAGATCACAACCATCCAAAGGACTATCCCCAGATCACAACCATCCAAAGGACTACTCCCCAGACCATAATCATACAAAGGACTATCCCCCAGACCACAGTCTGTGGTATAGGGATGTGTGTGGCTGTGGTATAGAGATGTGTGTGGCTGTGGAATAGAGATGTGTGTGGCTGTGGAATAGAGATGTGTGTGGCTGTGGTATAGAGATGTGTGTGGCTGTGGTATAGAGATGTGTGTGGCTGTGGTATAGAGATGTGTGTGGCTGTGGTATAGGGATGTGTGTGGCAGTGGTATAGGGATGTGTGTGGCTGTGGTATAGAGATGTGTGTGGCTGTGGTATAGAGATGTGTGTGGCTGTGGTATAGAGATGTGTGTGGCAGTGGTATAGAGATGTGTGTGGCTGTGGTATAGGGATGTGTATGGTTGTGGTATAGGGATGTGTGTGGCTGTGGTATAGAGATGTGTATGGCTGTGGTATAGAGATGTGTGTGGCTGTGGTATAGAGATGTGTGTGGCTGTGGTATAGAGATGTGTGTGGCAGTGGTATAGGGATGTGTGTGGCTGTGGTATAGAGATGTGTGTGGCTGTGGTATAGAGATGTGTGTGGCTGTGGTATAGAGATGTGTGTGGCTGTGGAATAGAGATGTGTGTGGCAGTGGTATAGGGATGTGTATGGCTGTGGTATAGAGATGTGTATGGCTGTGGTATAGAGATGTGTATGGCTGTGGTATAGAGATGTGTGTGGCAGTGGTATAGAGATGTGTGTGGCTGTGGTATAGAGATGTGTGTGGCAGTGGTATAGAGATGTGTGTGGCAGTGGTATAGAGATGTGTATGGCTGTGGTATAGAGATGTGTGTGGCAGTGGTATAGAGATGTGTGTGGCTGTGGTATAGAGATGTGTGTGGCTGTGGTATAGAGATGTGTGTGGCTGTGGAATAGAGATGTGTGTGGCAGTGGTATAGGGATGTGTGTGGCTGTGGTATAGGGATGTGTGTGGCTGTGGTATAGGGATGTGTATGGCTGTGGTATAGAGATGTGTGTGGTTGTGGTATAGAGATCAGTATAACTGTGGTATTGAGAGGGATCTATTAGTAGCGGAGAGAGTTTCCTTCTAACATTGCCAGTGTTACAACATCAGACAGTGAATGTGATAAGGTGAAGACCAGGTCTGACGTCTTGCTGTAATTACTTTGAGGAAAAAACAACTCCTGTGTGGTGTGCAGATAATCGACTGTAGACGGTGAGTCAGAGTCCGACCTGATCAGTTGGAGCGAGAGATGATGAAAGGGAGAGAAATTAGATATAGTGATCCTTAGGGTACGTTGTTTTTGACTGGGAGATGCGAAGTGAAAAAAATAACCGTTGTTTATGACAGAGATGTGGAGTGAAAAGTAACCGTTGTTTATGACTGAGAGATGTGCAGTGAAAAGTAACCATTTTTTATGACTGGGAGATGTGAAGTGAAAAATAACCGTTGTTTATGACTGGGATATATATGTGAAGTGAAAAATAACTGTTATTTTATGACTGGGATATGTGAAGTGAAAAATAACCGTTGTTTATGACTGGGATATGTGAAGTGAAAAATAACCGTTGTTTATGACTGGGATATATATGTGAAGTGAAAAATAACTGTTGTTTTATGACTGGGATATGTGAAGTGAAAAATAACTGTTGTTTTATGACTGGGATATGTGAAGTGAAAAATAACTGTTGTTTATGACTGGGATATGTGAAGTGAAAAATAACCGTTGTTTATGACTGGGATATATATGTGAAGTGAAAAATAACCGTTGTTTATGACTGGGATATGTGAAGTGAAAATAACTGTTGTTTATGACTGGGATATGTGAAGTGAAAAATAACTGTTGTTTATGACTGGGATATATATGTGAAGTGAAAAATAACCGTTGTTTTATGACTGGGATATGTGAAGTGAAAAATAACTGTTGTTTTATGACTGGGATATGTGAAGTGAAAAATAACTGTTGTTTTATGACTGGGAGATGCGAAGTGAAAAATAACTGTTGTTTATGACTGGGAGATGTGAAGTGAAAAATAACTGTTGTTTTATGACTGGGATATGTGAAGTGAAAAATAACTGTTGTTTTATGACTGGGAGATGCGAAGTGAAAAATAACCGTTGTTTTATGACTGGGATATGTGTAATGAAAAATAACCGTTGTTTTATGACTGTAACTGTTATTTATGACTGGGAGATGCGAAGCGAAAAATAACCGTTGTTTATGACTGGGATATGTGAAGTGAAAAATAACTGTTGTTTATGACTGGGATATGTGAAGTGAAAAATAACTGTTGTTTATGACTGGGATATGTGAAGTGAAAAATAACTGTTGTTTTATGACTGGGAGATGCGAAGTGAAAAATAACTGTTGTTTTATGACTGGGATATGTGAAGTGAAAAATAACTGTTGTTTATGACTGGGATATGTGAAGTGAAAAATAACTGTTGTTTATGACTGGGATATGTGAAGTGAAAAATAACTGTTGTTTTATGACTGGGATATGTGAAGTGAAAAATAACTGTTGTTTATGACTGGGAGATGCGAAGTGAAAAATAACTGTTGTTTATGACTGGGAGATGCGAAGTGAAAAATAACTGTTGTTTATGACTGGGAGATGCGGAGTGAAAAATAACTGTTGTTTTATGACTGGGATATGTGTAATGAAAAATAACCGTTGTTTTATGACTGTAACTGTTGTTTATGACTGGGAGATGCGAAGTGAAAAATAACCGTTGTTTATGACTGGGAGATGCGAAGTGAAAAATAACCGTTGTTTATGACTGGGAAATGCGAAGTGAAAAATAACCGTTGTTTATGACTGGGAGATGCGAAGTGAAAAATAACCGTTGTTTATGACTGGGAAATGCGAAGTGAAAAATAACTGTTGTTTATGACTGGGAAATGCGGAGTGAAAAATAACCGTTGTTTATGACTGTAACTGTTGTTTGTGACTGGGAGATGCGAAGTGAAAAATAACTGTTGTTTATGACTGGGAAATGCGGAGTGAAAAATAACCGTTGTTTATGACTGTAACTGTTGTTTATGACTGGGAGATGCGAAGTGAAAAATAACTGTTGTTTATGACTGGGAAATGCGGAATGAAAAATAACCGTTGTTTATGACTGTAACTGTTGTTTATGACTGGGAGATGCGAAGTGAAAAATAACTGTTGTTTTATGACTGGGAGATGCGAAGTGAAAAATAACTGTTGTTTTATGACTGGGATATGTGTAATGAAAAATAACCGTTGTTTTATGACTGTAACTGTTGTTTATGACTGGGAGATGCGAAGTGAAAAATAACTGTTGTTTATGACTGGGAGATGCGGAGTGAAAAATAACCGTTGTTTATGACTGGGAGATGCGAAGTGAAAAATAACCGTTGTTTATGACTGGGAGATGCGAAGTGAAAAATAACTGTTGTTTATGACTGGGAGATGCGGAGTGAAAAATAACTGTTGTTTATGACTGGGAGATGCGGAGTGAAAAATAACCGTTGTTTATGACTGGGAGATGCGAAGTGAAAAATAACTGTTGTTTTATGACTGGGAGATGCGAAGTGAAAAATAACTGTTGTTTTATGACTGGGAGATGCGAAGTGAAAAATAACTGTTGTTTTATGACTGGGAGATGCGAAGTGAAAAATAACCATTGTTTATGACTGGGAAATGCGAAGTGAAAAATAACTGTTGTTTTATGACTGGGAGATGCGAAGTGAAAAATAACTGTTGTTTTATGACTGGGAAATGCGGAGTGAAAAATAACTGTTGTTTTATGACTGGGAAATGCGAAGTGAAAAATAACCGTTGTTTTATGACTGGGAGATGCGGAGTGAAAAATAACCGTTGTTTATGACTGGGAGATGCGGAGTGAAAAATAATTGTTGTTTTATGACTGGGAGATGCGAGTGAAAAATAACCATTGTTTTATGACTGGGAGATGCGAAGTGAAAAATAACTGTTGTTTTATGACTGGGAGATGCGAAGTGAAAAATAACCGTTGTTTTATGACTGGGAGATGCGAAGTGAAAAATAACCATTGTTTTATGACTGGGAGATGCGAAGTGAAAAATAACTGTTGTTTTATGACTGGGAGATGCGAAGTGAAAAATAACCGTTGTTTTATGACTGGGAGATGTGAAGTGAAAAATAACTGTTGTTTTATGACTGGGAGATGTGAAGTGAAAAATAACTGTTGTTTTATGACTGGGAGATGCGAAGTGAAAAATAACTGTTGTTTTATGACTGGGAGATGTGAAGTGAAAAATAACTGTTGTTTTATGACTGGGAGATGCGAAGTGAAAAATAACTGTTGTTTTATGACTGGGAAATGCGAAGTGAAAAATAACTGTTGTTTTATGACTGGGAAATGCGAAGTGAAAAATAAGTATCCTGGTCTGTTGGAAATGTTGCAACTGTCATCGACATGAAGATTTTGCAGATATCAGTAGTGACATGAGTGTGGCATAGTCACATCAGTACAGTCTCCTGTAAGCCGCAATTCACTTCCCTCTTGGCGGCAGCCACCCTTCTTCTTTCCTTCTGTTTTCCTGTTGGCACAGGCACATGCTTTGCTTTCGCTTCGTATGGAGAACATACAGTTTACTCACACGCATAGTCTCTTGTCTCTCTTGTCTGTGACATGCACACAGTCCATTGGAAATCATTTCCCCCTCCATCGTTCTTCCTGTATCTGTCTACATGTGCCATACATCATGGGTGTTGTGTGTGTGTGTGTGTGTGTGTGGGTGGGTGTGTGGGAGTTGAGGGTCAGCAAGCCAGCCGGAAGATCTGAAGTGGAGGGAAAAAATGCAGTGTGACATAAAGGTCACATTTCCACCATCTTCTTGTAACCCTTTCACTCCTGCAGCTTGTCCATAAGCTGTAAAAACTTAACCCTTTCACTCCCTTACCCTATCCAACCAGCTTCCTGCAGGAAGCTGGTGGATACGGTGAGGGGGAGTGAAAGGGTTAAGTTTTTGCTTTGCTGTCATGGCTGACAATGCAGGATGCTGGTAGGTAGGATGAGGGAGTTGAAGGTGGAAAGAATTGGCCTGGTTGGTTCTTATGATAGAGCATTGGACTCTGTATTCAATGTCTTGAGTTTAATCCTAACTTTCAGCGTTAAAACTTGTCTGTTCACTGCCTGTCTTAATGTTTCCATCATTCTGATGGTGTCAGCTTAGTGTTTTGCAGTAAAACTTGTCTGTTCACTGCCTGTCTTAATGTTTCCATCATTCTGATGGTGTCAGCATAGTGTTTTATAGTAAAACTTGTCTGTTCACTGCCTGTCTTAGTGTTTCCATCATTCTGATGGTGTCAGCATAGTGTTTGGTAGTAAAACTTGTCTGTTCACTGCCTGTCTTAATGTTTCCATCATTCTGATGGTGTCAGCATAGTGTTTTATAGTAAAACTTGTCTGTTCACTGCCTGTCTTAATGTTTCCATCATTCTGATGGTGTCAGCATAGTGTTTTATAGTAAAACTTGTCTGTTCACTGCCTGTCTTAATGTTTCCATCATTCTGATGGTGTCAGCATAGTGTTTGGTAGTAAAACTTGTCTGTTCACTGCCTGTCTTAGTGTTTCCATCATTCTGATGGTGTCAGCTTAGTGTTTTGCAGTAAAACTTGTCTGTTCACTGCCTGTCTTAATGTTTCCATCATTCTGATGGTGTCAGCATAGTGTTTCGTAGATCCCTTCATCATCACCACCCTCCAATGTTGAGACTTTTGAGGTCATGTATTGAGGATGCCATTAAAAAGGGTAGTTACAGGTTAACCTCAATACATAGGTGTGCATTAGTAATAATTTAACCTCAGTATGCAGATGTGCTACTAGACTTTGATAAGCGTTCCATGAAAAGGGTCATAGGTTAGCCTCAATACATAGGTGTGCATTAGTAATAATTTAACCTCAGTACACAGATGTGCAGCTAGACCTTGATAAGAATGCTATGAAAAGGGTCAGAGGTTAACCTCGGTACACAGGTGTGCAGTTAGACCTTGATAAGAATGCTATGAAAAGGGTCATAGGCTAACCTCAGTACACAGATGTGCAACTAGACCTTGATAAGAATGCTATGAAAAGGGTCATAGGTTAACCTCAGTACACAGGTGTGCAACTAGACCTTGATAAGAATGCTATGAAAAGGGTCATAGGTTAACCTCAGTACACAGATGTGCAACTAGACCTTGATAAGAATGCTATGAAAAGGGTTAGAGGTTAACCTCAGTACACAGGTGTGCAACTAGACCTTGATAAGAATGCTATGAAAAGGGTCAGAGGTTAACCTCAGTACACAGGTGTGCAACTAGACCTTGATAAGAATGCTATGAAAAGGGTCAGAGGTTAACCTCAGTACACAGGTGTGCAACTAGACCTTGATAAGAATGCTATGAAAAGGGTCATAGGTTAACCTCAGTACACAGGTGTGCAGTTAGACCTTGATAAGAATGCTATGAAAAGAGTCATAGGTTAACCTCAGTACACAGGTGTGCAGTTAGACCTTGATAAGAATGCTATGAAAAGGGTCATAGGTTAACCTCAGTACACAGGTGTGCAGTTAGACCTTGATAAGAATGCTATGAAAAGGGTCATAGGTTAACCTCAGTACACAGGTGTGCAGTTAGACCTTGATTAGGATGCCGTATAAAAAAAAAAGGGGGGGGGGGTCAGGGAGGGGGGGTCATAGTTTAAGCCTCAGTACACAGGTGTGTAGTGATCAGGTCAAAAAAGGACAGGTGTCAGGTAGGTGAGGGGGGTGGGGTGGGGGGTCACTACGTTTCGCCTGTACATGTACAATGTTTCACATACCTTTGTTTCTGGTTCTCTTACCTGTGTTTTGACAATGCACTGCACAGTGTACATTTTGCCTGTGGCTGTTTCCAGTTTGTAGATCTCTTGTTTGTCTGTCTGTCTTTCTTTTACTCTGTTCCCTTTGTGAGTTTGTCTGTCTGTCTGTCTTCTGTATCCACCATTCTGTATGATGGCGAAGTGATCATGAATGTTTAGATGAAACAACCCTACGTACGCCATTACAGAAAGGGACATGCAAAGTTTGGAGAACAAGGCAGGCCTGACAGAACAAAGGGCAGGCCTATCAGAACAAAGGGCAGCCTAACATAGTAACAGGACAAAGAACAAGCTAACAGCTTAAAGGGCAAGCCTAACAGCACAAGGGCAGGATTAACAGAACAAAGTGCAGCTGACTGAACAAAGTGCAGCCTAACAGAACAAAGGACAGGCCTAACAGAACAAAGGACAGGCCTAACAGAACAAGGGTACTGCACAAAGGGCAGGATTAACAGAACAAAGTGCAGCCTGACAGAACAAAGGACAGGCCTAACAGAACAAAGAACAGGCCTAACAGAACAAAGGTACTGACAAAGGGCAGGCCTAACAGCACAAAGGGCAGGCCTAGTAGAACAAAGGGCAAGCCTAACAGCACAAAGGAGCAGGCCTAACAGCACAAAGGGCAGGCCTAACAGCACAAAGTGCAGCCTAACAGAACAAAGTGCAGCCTAACAGAACAAAGGACAGGCCTAACAGAACAAAGGTACTGCACAAAGGGCAGGCCTAGTAGAACAAAGGGCAGGCCTAACAGCACAAAGGGCAGGATTAACAGAAAGTACAGCCTAACAGAACAAAGGGCACAGCACAAAGGGCAGGCCTAACATAACAAAGGACAGGCCTAACAGAACAAAGGACAGGCCTAACAGAACAAAGGCACAGCACATAGGGCAGGCCTAACAGAACAAAGGACAGGCCTAACAGAACAAAGGACAGGCCTAACTAACAAAGGACAGGCATTACACAAAGGGCAGGCCAAACAAAACAAAGGGCAGGCCTAACAGAACAAAGGACAGGCCTAACAGAACAAAGGGACAGGCCTAAGAGAACAAAGGGCAGGCCTAACAAACAAAGGACAGGCCTAACAGAACAAAGGACAGGCCTAACAGAACAAAGAGCACAGCACAAAGGGCAGGCCTTACAGAACAAAGGGCACAGAACAAAGGGCAGGCCTAACAGAACGAAGGGCAGGCCTAACAGAACAAAGGGCATGTCTAACAGTACAAAGGGCAGGCCTAACAGAACAAAGGGCAGGCCTAACAGAACAAAGGACAGGCCTAACAGAACAAAGGGCAGGCCTAACAGAACAAAGGGCAGGCCTAACAGAACAAAGGGCACAGCACAAAGGGCAGGCCTAACAGAACAAAGGACAGGCCTAACAGAACAAAGGGCAGGCCTAACAGAACAAAGGACAGGCCTAATAGAACAAAGGACAGGCCTAACAGAACAAAGGACAGGCTAACAGAACAAAGGACAGCCCTAACAGAACAAAGGACAGGCCTAACAGAACAAAGGACAGGCCTAACAGAACAAAGGGCAGGCCTAACAGAACAAAGGACAGGCCTAACAGAACAAAGGACAGGCCTAACAGAACAAAGGGCAGGCCTAACAGAACAAAGGACAGGCCTAATAGAACAAAGGACAGGCCTAACAGAACAAAGGACAGGCCTAACAGAACAAAGGACAGGCCTAACAGAACAAAGGGCAGGCCTAACAGAACAAAGGGCAGGCCTAAGTTTAACAAAACTTCAGTGGTCCGCATTGTTCCCCTGGCAGTAATATTGTTGTTCAGTAGAGAGAGGGGTGAGTGTGGATGTG
>JAPXFY010000013.1:3717606-3742606 GCA_030674185.1 Monoplex corrugatus | reverse complement strand
GATGATGATAAAATATCTGTTCTTGCTCTCTTAGACTTATCAGCTGCTTTTGATACTATCGACCACTCTATCCTCTTGAGCAGACTTGAAATTTCTTTTGGTATTCGTGGCACTGCACTTGCATGGATCGCTTCTTATCTGACTGACCGTACATTGAGAGTTTGTGTGAATGGTGTTTATTCTGACTTGTCACCCCTGAAGTACGGTGTACCGCAGGGTTCTGTGCTAGGCCCAGTCCTCTTTGTGCTGTATGCCTCTCCTGTGTCCGATGTCATCAATGGTCACGCCATGTTGCACGAAAGCTTTGCCGATGACACTCAACTTCATCAGTCAGCCTCCATTGCTGAAATTGACTCGTTGATGGTACGGACGCAGGAGTGCATTGCAGACCTAAAGACCTGGATGACTCTTAATAAGCTTCAACTAAATGACGACAAGACCGAGCTCATGTTAGTCTATCCGAAAAAACTTCAACACTCTGATCTTCCTGATTCTATGCTGATCAATGACATCCCTGTTCCTCTCTCTTCAGCAGTTCGAAGTCTCGGTGTGACCCTTGACCAGTCTCTTTGCTTCCAACAACATATCTCTAATGTCTGTAAGGCTGCCTATTTGGAACTGCGCAGGATTAGTTCAATTCGTCAGTACCTCTCCAGTGAGGCAACGAAAACACTTGTATGTGCTTTTGTTCTGTCTAGGATAGACTACTGTAATTCACTCCTGGCAGGGATTCCAAAATATTTGTTAGACCGACTCCAGCGAATCCAAAACAATGCTGCTAGGCTCGTCTGTAAAGCTTCTAGATCTGAACATATCACTCCTCTTCTTCGCTCTCTCCATTGGCTTCCTGTACCTGATCGTATATCGTACAAAGTATCTACTTTGACCTTTTCTGCTGTTTGTGGTTCTGGCCCAGAATATCTTTCTGAACTACTCCCAGTGTATACTCCATCCCGCCAACTGCGTTCCTCTTCTGACACTCGACTTCTCACGATACCATCTGCAAGAACTAAGACTTATGGTGAAAGGTCCTTCTCTTTCCAAGGTCCCAAAATATGGAACAAACTCCCTGGCAGCCTTCTTCACTCTGACTCCCTCGTCTCTTTCAAATCTGGTCTAAAGTCACATCTCTTCTCGAAGAGCTCGGATACGACTTAACAGAAGACATGTCTGTGAGTCACTATCACATGTGCATAAGCGAGTGTGTGCATGCATGTCAGTGTGTATGTGGGGGGGAGGAGGGGGGATAAATGTAGCTGTGTGCACGTGCGTGTATATTGTGTGAGTGGAAAACTTGGACATTGCTTAGTCTGTTAGTGACCGTACTTAGAATGTGTGTAAGTAAGTGGGAATGTATTTTATGTGCTTGTGTGTATAGGATGCTGACGTATGTGCGCATGTTAAACACGGTATTTTGTATCGGTTTGCTACCCCCTGTTGTCTAATGACTAGAGTGTTTGTGTCGATTTTGTAATGCAATACTATTTTGTATGTTATTGCTCATGTCATGTTTCTTTTTGTCTACAATGCCATGTCTATGTCCACGTAATGTGCTACAATTGTGTATAGATCTAGCATCGATTTGTGAAGCACCTTGAGCAGTTTGTCTGGATAGTGTGCTCAAAAAGTACCCATTATTATTATTATTATTATTATGTTTATCTCTGTCACTGAGTTATGTTTATCTCTGGTACTGAGTTATGTTTGTCTCTGGCACTGAGTTATGTTTATCTCTGGTACTGAGTTATGTTTGTCTCTGGCACTGAGTTATGTTTATCTCTGGCACTGAGTTATGTTTATCTCTGTCACTGAGTTATGTTTACCTCTGGCACTGAGTTATGTTTGTCTCTGGCACTGAGTTATGTTTGTCTCTGGCACTGAGTTATGTTTGTCTCTGGCACTGAGTTATGTTTGTCAGTCACTGACCTAGAAGACAGCTGGCATGGACATTTTTAGTCTTGACATTGAGACAGACAGCTTGCATTAGGTTAATAATAGTAAGCCATGTGTTTACACACTATCATTATCATCATTCTTCATTTGACTGTTTCAGGTGTCAGCAAAATGAGAAGACCTGATCATTTTTGACGCCAAGTAAACACAAAACAGAGCAGAATCTGACGCCTGTGCCCGCCGTAACGCCTTCTGACCCACATGGCAGTGTGTCCTCAGCACAACGCCAAGGGACATGTATTTTCTGACTTTCAAATCAAGTCGACTTTATGTATACACTGACAAGCACAGAATGGTGTGCGTAATGTAATACAGGATTTACCGTATGAACCATACAGTGGACTAGTTGTTGTGATGCTGGCTTGTCAGACATTGAGAAAATGGATGGCAGTGTGTGTGTGTGAGACGGTGAATGAAGTGGGCAGTCACCGCTTGTGAGTGAGTCTCTTACGATCGTTGCAGACTGTTAAAACTGTAAACCTGTCATAGCCAGGAACCAAAGAGCGGCTCTCCCCTCATTGTGTGTGCAGCGTGAGGGTCACACTAGTGTCGACACCATCACAATCCCTAATCAGTTGTGGCGTCAGTTGTAACTTGTATTGTCATTGCTGTCATCAGAACTGACGTCAGGTGTGTTGTCATCAAGAGTGACGCCAGTTGTGTCTGCATCTGTGGCTACGTCTGTTTATTGTGTTGATTTATTGATTAGAATTTCCATTGTAAACTGTGAAGTGTGTAAAAAGGGTGATAGACTAGAGCAGTGAATAGTACAGTGAGTGATAGACTGGAGCAGTGAATAGTTCAGTGAGTGATAGGCTGGAGCAGTGAATTGTAAAAAGTGTGATAGGCTGGAGCAGTGAATAGTAAAGTGAGTGATAGACTGGAGCAGTGAATTGTAAAAAGGGTGATAGGCTGGAGCAGTGAATAGTAAAGTGAGTGATAGACTGGAGCAGTGAATAGTGAAGTGAGTGACAGACTGGAGCAGTGAATTGTAAAGTGAGTGATAGACTGGAGCAGTGAATTGTGAAAAGAGTGATAGACTGGAGCAGTGAATTGTAAAGTGAGTCATAGACTGGAGCAGTGAATTGTAAAGTGAGTGACAGACTGGAGCAGTGAATTGTAAAGTGAGTGACAGACTGGAGCAGTGAATTGTAAAGTGAGTCATAGACTGGAGCAGTGAATTGTGAAATGAGTGACAGACTGGAGCAGTGAATTGTAAAGTGAGTCATGGACTGGAGCAGTGAATTGTAAAGTGAGTCATAGACTGGAGCAGTGAATTGTGAAATGAGTGATAGACTGGAGCAGTGAATTGTAAAGTGAGTCATGGACTGGAGCAGTGAATTGTAAAGTGAGTCATAGACTGGAGCAGTGAATTGTGAAATGAGTGATAGACTGGAGCAGTGAATTGTGAAGAGTGATAGACTGGAGCAGTGAATTGTGAAGAGTGATACTGATAGGCTTGAGCAGTGAATTGTTAGTTTGACATGGACGCCAGTACGCTGGAGCAATAGATTGTGCGTGTGTGAAGAGAGTGATAGACTGGAGCAATAAATTGTGTGAAGTAAGTGATAGACTGAAGCAATAAATTGTGTGAAGTAAGTGATAGACTGGAGCAATAAATTGTGTGAAGTAAGTGATAGACTGGAGCAATAAATTGTGTGAAGTAAGTGATAGACTGGAGCAATAAATTGTGTAAAGTAAGTGATAGACTGGAGCAATAAATTGTGTGAAGTAAGTGATAGACTGGAGCAATAGATTGTGTGAAGTAAGTGATAGACTGGAGCAATAAATTGTGTGAAGTAAGTGATAGACTGGAGCAATAAATTGTGTGAAGTAAGTGATAGACTGGAGCAATACATTGTACGTGTACGAAGTGAGCAGACTACATACCTATCAACCCGGCACAGCAGGAAACATTTGCAGTAACAGAGAATGGCATCACTGATGTTGCTGTTGTCCTTATCGCTGCCAGGGACGTGGCTTGGTTGAAGACATCACCATGGAAACCATTTGCAGGATTGGTGCCTCGGCTGCCCGCAGCAATGACCTGCGACCTTCGAAGGTGACCTGTAGTTTAAAAAAAGAAAAAAACAAACCCTAAAGAAAGCTTAACGCTTTGACTTTGAGCAATATTGTTTGATAAAATTTATGTAGGTGTTAAATCAGGTATTTAAAGAAAACCTATTTTAGCTTTGCATGCCAAGTTAAACTTATGAAATCAGTCGTGTAAATGCTTTTTTTTAAAAGTGCTTGAATTTCTTAGAAAACAATTATTTACTGATTTGTGCTATTTTATTGAATACGACTCTATTTTTTTTTTTTTACGAGGTTTTGTTTTGATGCTTTCGGTGTGTAATTGTGCTTTGAATTTTGTATGAAATTTTGCTTTTAATGCTTTCTGTGCTTTAAGTATCAGTTCTTTCATTGCACTCTCCCCTTCCCCTATTTGTTTAAACACCCCTGTAATGATAATAATGGCCAAATTGTATAGATCAGCTGGAAATCCATGTTGAAGTGCATGGCTGGATTGTGTAGGTCAATTCAACAGGAAATCCATGTTGAAGTGCATGGCTGGATTGTGTAGGTCAATTCAACAGGAAATCCATGTTGAAGTGCATGGCTGGATTGTGTAGGTCAATTCAACAGGAAATCCATGTTGGAGTGCATGGCTGGATTATGTAGGTGAGAGTAGCTGCAAATCCATGTTGGAGTGCATGGCCAGATTGTATAGGTGAGAGTAGAGTAGCTGCAAATCCGTGTCAGAGAGCATGGCCAGATTATGTAGGTGAGAATTGGGTAGCCACAAATCCACATTGGAGTGCATGACTGGATTATGTAGGCGAGAGAAGCTGCAAATCCATTTTGGAGTGTATGAGTGGATTATGTAGGTGAACGTAGTTGCAAATCCATGTTGGAGTGCATGATTGATTGTGTAGGCGAGAAGAGCTGCAAATCCATGTTGGAGTGTGTGGCTGGATTATGTAGGTGAGAGTCCCCGGTCTCCAAATCCATGTTGGAGTGTGTGGCTGGATTATGTAAGTGAGTGTAGCAGCAAATCCATGTTGGAGTGTATGACTGGATTATGTAGAAGAGAATAGCTGCAAATCCATGTTGGAGTGCATGGTTGGATTATGTAGGTGAGAGGAGCTGCAAATCCACGTTAGAGTGAATGATTGGATTATGTTGGTGAGAGTAGCCGCAAATCCATGTTGGAGTGTATGGTTGGATTATGTAGGCAAGAGAAGCTGCAAATCCATGTTGGAGTGTATGATTGGATTATGTAGGCGAGAGAAGCTGCAAATCCATGTTGGAATGTGTGGCTGGATTATATAAATGTAAATCAGTTCAGCTGGAAATTCATGGTAGAGTGCACTGTAATGTTATGTATACCTACTCTTTGTGAAGGGGTTGTCACTATGTCAGAAAGTAGGTCAGTGGTCAGGTTGTTCCCTGTACTGCAGAGACCCAACTGTTCATGGGCCCGGCATTATGACGGTGGTGCTCATTTCCTCTTCCTGGTCTCTTTACCTTCCCCAGCCATGAGTAGGGTCAGTTAGATATTCACAGCTGGTTGGTCTACAGGCTTCGTGCACCACACACTGTTTCTTGTGTTAGACTGAAAACGAACTGTACAGTATGTCTGAAGCATGAAGTTTATTACTTGAGTTGAGCAGTGCAGATTGTATCATGCATAATGTTCATCACTATAAAGTAAAACTGTATAATAATGTATCAGGCATAATGTTGATCACTATAAACTGTATAATAATGTATCAGGCATAATGTTGATCACTATAAAGTAAAACTGTATAATAATGTATCAGGCATAATGTTCATCACTATAAAGTAAAACTGTATAATAATGTATCAGGCATAATGTTGATCACTATAAACTGTATAAGAATGTATCAGGCATAATGTTCATCACTATAAACTGTATAATAATGTATCAGGCATAATGTTCATCAATATAAACTGTGTAATGATTATCAGGCATAATGTTCATCAATATAAACTGTAATAACGTATCAGGCATAATGTATTTTGTGTGTAGGGGGTCAAAGTTACTCATTGTTCATGCTTCAGTCAGAGTTCATGTCCAGTGATAGTTCACACATCACTCATAGTTCTCTCACTTTTCATTGCAGACAGGAACCAACTTTTCATGGTAGACAGACAGGAACCAGTCTTCTACATAGTTCATGCTCAAATCATAGTTCATGCTCAGGTCATGGTTCAGTCATAGTCCATGGTTCATAGTTCATGGCTCAGTCATAGTCAATGGTTCATGGTTCAGTCATAGTTCATGGTTCAGTCATAGTCCATGGTTCATAGTTCTTGGCTCAGTCATAGTCCATGGTTCATAGTTCATGGCTCAGTCATAGTCCATGGTTCATAGTTCATGGCTCAGTCATAGTCCATGGTTCATAGTTCATGGTTATGTCAGTCCATGGTTCATAGTTCATGGTTCTGTCAGTCCATGGTTCATAGTTCATGGTTCTGTCAGTCCATGGTTCATAGTTCATGGTTCTGTCAGTCCATGGTTCATAGTTCATGGTTCGGTCATAATCCATAGTTCATAGTTCATGGTTCGGTCATAGTCCATAGTTCATAGTTCATGGTTCGGTGATACTCCATGGTTCATAGTCTATGATTCAGTCATAGTCCATGATTCAGTCATAGTCCATGATTCAGTCATAATTCAGTCACTCAACTCACTGTTCATAGTTCATGGTTCAGTCATACTTCAGGACTCAGTCATTGATAGTCCATGGTCCAGTGATAGTTCATGCCTCAGTCATAGTTCTCATTTTCCGAAAGACAGACAGGAACCAGTCTTGATTCCTAGTTCATGCTCATAATAGTTTTCATGCTCACATCATAGTTTACGCTCATATCACAGTTCATGCTCATATCATAGTTTATGTTCATATTATAATTCATGCTTTAATCATAGTTCATGCTTAAATCATAGTTTATGCTCCAGTGTAATTTATGAAATAACAGCAGTCACATTTCTGCTGTTTCATGGTTCATACTTTAAAATGTTCATAAGGTAATAGAATCAGACTACTCATACTGGATGTCACAGGTAATGCTGCAATGCATAATTAAGTATTTTTACAACAGTAATATTCATAAAGCGACAGTAATCATGCTGCTGTTATTGTAGTAACCACACTAAGCACTACTGTTACAATTATTCATAATCAAATAATCCTACCACTTATGATGAAGCAGGTTTAGATTTTGATCAGATCTGATAGAAATAAGGGATATCGGCTTTGTTGCCTTGTTTTTATGTATTTATCAGTGTTGCTTTTTTTGAATGGAAATAAGGTGACAAGTGTGTGCTGTGTGTGGTTGTTCCTCAGGTTGACTTGCTTTGCATGCTGCATGCTCAACAGTTGTGAACTCTCTCAGTACTGAGCCACAACTGATTCTCACACTCAACCCAATTTGATCCCGACACTTAGACAAGCGCTGGTAGGTTCCTGTTCTTTTCCAGTCTCCCTTCTGTCTGTGTCGTGTGAATTCATATCAATATTTGTTACATCATTTTATTCATTTATCATGTTAGAAAATGTGTATGGTACTTGGTAGTTGTTCAGTGCTGTGTTCAGTTTCTTCTTTGACTTCCTTTGTGTTTATTTATTGGTGTGTTTATTTTGTGATGTGTTTTATTGTGCGTCATTTTGATCATTTTGAAGATAGTGATGATTTAAGAATGATTTGTGTTAATTTGAAATATTTCAAAAGGAAAAGGTTGGAGTGTGGGGTGGGGATTGATTGTGATAGTGTGTTGAGATAGTCATGAGGGTTGTCTTCCTGTCTGTATGTCTTGTCTTTTTGTCTGTGTGTCTGTATGTCTGTCTTCCTGTTTGTATGTCTGTCTTCTGTATGTTTGTCTTCTTGTTTGTATGCCTGTCTGTTGTCTGTGTCTGTCTTCTGTGTCTGTCTTCCTGTTTGTATGTCTGTCTTCTGTATGTCTGGCTTCTTGTTTGTATGTCTGTCTTCCTGTTTGTATGTCTGTCTTCCTATTTGTATGTCTGTCTTCTGTATGTCTCATTGTCTGTCTTCCTGTTTGTATGTCTGTCTTCATATGTCTGTCTTCCTGTTTGTCTGTCTGTCTTTGTATGTCTGTCTTCCTGTTTGTCTGTCTTCTGTGTCAGTGTGTCTGTCTTCCTGTCTGTCTGTATGTCTTCCTGTCTTTGGGTCTGTCTTCCTGTCTGTGTGTGTGTGCTTCCTGTCTGTGTCTCTTCTTTGTGTGTCTGTCCTGTGTGTGTGTTTTTCTGTCTGTGCATCTGTCTTCCTGTCTGTGTGTCTGTCTTCTTGTCTCTGTGTCTGTCGTCCTACAGGTATACATGTGTGTCTTCCTGCCTGTGTGTCTATCTTCCTGTCTGTGTATCTGTCTTCCTGCCTGTGTGTCTGTCTTCCTGTCTGTATATCTGTCTTCTTGTCTGTCTTCCTGTGTGTGTGTCTTCCTGTGTGTGTGTGTGTGTCTTCCTGTCTGTATATATATCTGTCTTCCTGTCTGTCTTCCTGTGTGTGTGTCTGTGTCTTCCTGCCTGTGTGTCTTGTCTTCCTGTCTGTATATCTGTCTTCCTGTCTGTCTTCCTGTGTGTGTGTGTGTGTGTGTGTGTGTGTGGTGTGTGTGTGTCTTCCTGTGTGTGTGTCTTCCTGTGTGTGTGTGTGTGTCTTCCTGTGTGTGTGTGTGTCTTCCTCTGTGTGTGTGTGTGTGTGTGTCTTTGTGTGTGTGTGTGTGTGTGTGTGTGTGTGTGTGTGTGTGTGTGTCTTCCTCTGTGTGTGTGTCTGTCTTCCTGTTTGTGTCTTGTGTTCTTCAGCTCTTGCTTATGTCAGTGTGTGTGTGATGTAATGTGTCTACTTGAATGTTGGGGATGGGAATGTGTATACATGTGTGGTGGTGGTGGTGGTGGTGGTGGTGGTGGTGTGTGTGTGTGTGTGTGTGTGTGTGTGTGTGTGTGTGTGTGTGTGTGTGTGTGTGTGTGTGTGTGCACTCTATGTGTGTCTTACTCTGTGTGTGTGTGTGTGTGTGTGTGTGTGTGTGTGTGTGTGCGTGCGTGCGCACTCTATGTGTGTGTGTGTGTGTGCACTCTATGTGTGTGTGTGCATGTGCGTGTGTGTGTGTGTGCGCACTCTATGTGTGTGTGTGTGTGTGTGTGGGGGTGTGTGTGTGTGTGTGCACTCTATGTGTGTGTGTGTGCATGTGTGTGTGGTGTGTGTGTGTGTGTGACTGTGTGTGTGTGTGTGTGTGAAATTTAGTTGGAAGGCTGGGTACCTGTTTAGGAGTAGGAGGGGTCTGAATGTAACAAGACTGTGTGAATGGAGCTAGCCGGTGAATGAGTCATTCATGATGTGGGTCATTGGTTGCACAGGACTACAATCCTCAGTTAACCCTTTGACTCATGCACCCAGTTCACCACCTGCAAAAACTCAACCCTTTGACTCCCTCATCCCATCCACCAGCTTCCTGCAGGAAGCTGGTGGATAGGATGAGAGAGTCAAAGGGTTAAGTTTTTGCTTTGCTGGCATGGTTGACAGTGCAGGATGCTGATGGACAGGGCGCAGGAGTCAAAAGGGTTAATGAACAGCTGATTTAACAGGCATTGTTCTGTGGTTCCCTAGGTAAGAGGTTTCACTGAATTAACCTCATGAATTGTTGTCTGGGCTCCTCGTTAATGGCAAGTAAAAACATATCCCTTTCATTCCCTCATGATGGCAAAGTAAAAACATATCCCTTTCTTTCCCTCATGATGGCAAAGTAAAAACATATCCCTTTCTTTCCCTCATGATGGCAAAGTAAAAACATATCCCTTTCATTCCCTCATGATGGCAAAGTAAAAACATATCCCTTTCATTCCCTCATGATGGCAAAGTAAAAACATATCCCTTTCATTCCCTCATGATGGCAAAGTCAAAACATATCCCTTTCATTCCCTCATGATGGCAAGTAAAAACATATCCCTTTCATTCCCTCATGATGGCAAAGTCAAAACATATCCCTTTCTTTCCCTCATGATGGCAAAATAAAAACATATCCCTTTCTTTCCCTCATGATGGCAAAGTAAAAACATATCCCTTTCATTCCCTCATGATGGCAAAGTCAAAACATATCCCTTTCATTCCCTCATGATGGCAAAGTAAAAACATATCCCTTTCTTTCCCTCGTTAATGGCAAAGTAAAAACATATCCCTTTCATTCCCTCATGATGGCAAAGTAAAAACGTATCCCTTTCTTTCCCTTGTTAATGGCAAAGTAAAAACATATCCCTTTCATTCCCTCATGATGGCAAAATAAAAACGTATCCCTTTCATTCCCTCATGATGGCAAAGTAAAAACATATCCCTTTCATTCCCTCATGATGGCAAAGTAAAAACATATCCCTTTCATTCCCTTGTTAATGGCAAAGTAAAAACGTATCCCTTTCTTTCCCTTGTTAATGGCAAAGTAAAAACATATCCCTTTCATTCCCTCATGATGGCAAAGTCAAAACATATCCCTTTCATTCCCTCATGATGGCAAAGCAAAAACATCCCTTTTATTCCCTCATGATGGCAAAGTAAAAACATATCCCTTTCATTCCCTCATTATGGCAAAGTAAAAACATATCCCTTTCATTCCCTCATGATGGCAAAGTAAAAACATATCCCTTTCATTCCCTCATGATGGCAAAGTAAAAAATATCCCTTTCATTCCCTCATTATGGCAAAGTAAAAACATATCCCTTTCATTCTCTCATTATGGCAAAGTAAAAACGTATCCCTTTCATTCCCTCATGATGGCAAAGTAAAAACATATCCCTTTCATTCCCTCATGATGGCAAAGTAAAAACATATCTTTCATTCCCTCATGATGGCAAAGTAAAAACATATCCCTTTCATTCCCTCATTATGGCAAAGTAAAAACATATCCCTTTCTTTCCCTCATTATGGCAAAGTAAAAACATATCCCTTTCTTTCCCTCATGATGGCAAAGTCAAAACATATCCCTTTCATTCCCTCATGATGGCAAAGTAAAAACATATCCCTTTCATTCCCTCATGATGGCAAAGTAAAAATATATCCCTTTCTTTCCCTCATGATGGCAAAGTAAAAACATATCCCTTTCATTCCCTCATGATGGCAAAGCAAAAACGTATCCCTTTCATTCCCTCACCCTGTCCATCAGCTTCCTGTGGGAAGCTGGTGTATAGGGTCAGGGAGTGAATGGGTTAAGTTTTTGCAGCTGGCAGGTAGGGCATGGGAGTGAAAGGGTTAAGATGATTCATTGAATTGATGACAGTGATTGTTGTCTGGTTCTTTGGTTGTGATGATTTGGTGAATTAACAACATGAATTGTGTTGTTCTCTGGTTAAGATAATTCAGTGAATTAACAACGTGAATTGTTGTCTTGTTCTCTGGTTAAGATAATTCAGTGAATTAACAATGTGAATTGTTGTCTTGTTCTCTGGTTAAGATAATTCAGTGAATTAACAATGTGAATTGTTGTCTTGTTCTCTGGTTAAGATAATTCAGTGAATTAACTATGTGAATTGTTGTCTTGTTCTCTGGTTAAGATAATTCAGTGAATTAACTATGTGAATTGTTGTCTTGTTCTCTGGTTAAGATAATTCAGTGAATTAACTATGTGAATTGTTGTCTTGTTCTCTGGTTAAGATAATTCAGTGAATTAACTATGTGAATTGTTGTCTTGTTCTCTGGTTAAGATAATTCAGTGAATTAACTATGTGAATTGTTGTCTTGTTCTCTGGTTAAGATAATTCAGTGAATTAACAACATGTGAATTGTTTTGTTCTCTGGTTAAGATAATTCAGTGAATTTAACAATGTGAATTGTTTTGTTCTCTGGTTAAGATAATTCAGTGAATTAACAATGTGAATTGTTATCTTGTTCTCTGGTTAAGATAATTCAGTGAATTAACAACGTGAATTGTCTTGTTCTCTGGTTAAGATAATTCAGTGAATTAAAAACATGAATAATTGTCTTGTTCTCTGGTTAAGATAATTCAGTGAATTAACAATGTGAATTGTTTTGTTCTCTGGTTAAGATAATTCAGTGAATTAACTATGTGAATTGTTGTCTTGTTCTCTGGTTAAGATAATTCAGTGAATTAACAATGTGAATTGTTGTCTTGTTCTCTGGTTAAGATAATTCAGTGAATTAACTATGTGAATTGTTGTCTTGTTCTCTGGTTAAGATAATTCAGTGAATTAACAATGTGAATTGTTGTCTTGTTCTCTGGTTAAGATAATTCAGTGAATTAACAATGTGAATTGTTGTCTTGTTCTCTGGTTAAGATAATTCAGTGAATTAACTATGTGAATTGTCTTGTTCTCTGGTTAAGATAATTCAGTGAATTAACAATATGAATAATTGTCTTGTTCTCTTGGTTAAGATAATTCAGTGAATTAAAAACATGAATAATTGTCTTGTTCTCTGGTTAAGATAATTCAGTGAATTATAAACATGAATAATTGTCTTGTTCTCTGGTTAAGATAATTCAGTGAATTAACAACATGAATTGTTGTCTTGTTCTCTGATTAAGATAATTCAGTGAATTAACAATATGAATTGTTGTCTGGTTCTCAAGTTAAGATAATTCAGTGAATTAAAAACATGAAGTGTTGTCAGATTTTCGTGTTAATTCAATTTGGTGAATTATCAACTAGTATTATGGTTGAGTCAAAGAGATATGAGAGCGACTTGATCAACCCAGTATATGGTTGCAAACAAAGAAATATGACAAAGAGATCTGATACCTTACTATCTACCTAGTATTTATGATGCAGACAAAAGAATAATACAAAGCTTTTATTCATCTGATAGTTACCTAGTATTTACCTAATATTATGCTTGCAGTGAAAGCAAGCACTAACAATATGTGATGACCTTGTCAGGTGCAGATCATTCGTCGCCTCAGCATGGAGACGGTCCCAGTTCAAATCTACTCGGGACCGCTGAGCCAGGAGTGCGACTTTGTGTCTGTGGAAGCGGAGAAGACCACACCTGCTGTGGATATTGTGCAGGTGATTGGTTGTGTGTTGTTGTTGTTTGGAAATGTTACTGATAATATGTTGTTCATGTTGATACGTTACTGTCAATAGTCTATTGGTTTTGTTGATATGTTACTGTTAAGAGTGTGTGTTGTGGTTTTGAAATGTTACAGTTAACATGTGTGTTATTGTCGTCATGATTGTTGTTGATATGTTACGTGGTTTTTAGTCCAGTATGGGCTCACTTGCATGCACATGCGCGCGTATTTGTGAGTGTGAGTGTGTGTGTGTGCGTGTGTGTGTGTGTGTGTGTGTGTGTGTGTGTGTGCGTGCGTGTGCGTGTGTCTGTGTGTGTGTGTATGTGTGTGTGTGTGTGTGTGTGTGTGTGTGTATAAAGATTCATCAGCTGATGTGAATAGTGATCTTTTAGATTAGAGAGTGTGGACATTAAAGCAAAGAGAATGTTGTATAATGTGTAGATGTTAATGGAGTCCCCCATTGTTCTGATGGATTAGTTAACAGTTAACAAGAGATTAACAAGAAACATTGTGAGTGTGTGGATGGGACCCAGAGCATCAATGCCTTGCCACTGTCTGGACAATCACCTCCCAAGCTCCTGACGCCACTCACTAGTGGAAGGATAAGTAGATCTACTGGCCCTTTATCACCTGGTGTGGGTCATCATGTGGGATATGATGAGACTGATCTTGGAGGCACGTGTTCTTCCACATGTTCTTTATGTGAAGAAATCCTGCGGATTTGGGTTCTGCTTTCTTCAGTCCCTGTTTTGTTGAATAGCGGCTGTTCTTTGTTGTTCGAATGTGACTGTGCCCTGTGTGTTCTGCTGTCACCAGCTTACTGTTGTAGGCAATGTCTTCCCAGTTGGTGGTGTCAATGCCACAGCTGATCAGGTTGGCCTTCAGAGTGTCTTTGTATCATTTTAGTGGTCTTCCTTGGTCACGGTGTCCTTTCTTCATCTCTCCATACAGGAACATCTTTGGGATATGGTTGTTTAGGAAGACATTGTACTCATGGAATGCCACGCTTGTACAGAATGTGGAGGTCGGACAGTCGGCCTTGCTGCATGATGTTGCAGATCTTACACAGATATCTGTGGTGAAACTGTTCCAGCTGTTGGCTGTATTGTTGGTAGGTAGGCCAAGTTTGGCAACAGTGCAGCAGAGTGTCAGGTTTACTGATTTGTTCACAGCAATGGTTTTAGCAAGCCCGATGCCATGCACTTGCCACAACTTCTTAGCTAGGTAGAGCTAGCTGTAGAGATGCACAGCATTGCCTGTGCATCAAGAGCTCCCGTGTGCTACCCAAGTAGCAGAATTTGTTTGCTGTCTTGATCTTGTGGATAATAAGAGCACGCAGAGTATTGTATGATATGTGCATAAACTTGATGACCAGTGAAATGAGGCAGTAAGGCAGGCAATGACCCAAAGGAGGAATGATGTGAACGATGGACAACACTTTGTCAAAGGAGGAGTGAACATTGGACAACACTTTGCCAGAGGAAGAATGATGTGAACACTAGATAACACTTTGTGTCAAAGGAGGAGTGACATGAACAGTGAACAATGCTTTATCAAAGGAGGAGTGACATGAACAGTGAACAACACTTTATCAAAGGAGGAGTGACATGAACAGTGAACAACGCTTTATCAAAGGAGGAGTGACATGAACAGTGAACAATGCTTTATCAAAGGAGGAATGCATGAACATGGTCAACACTTTATCAAGGAGAATGACATACAGGAAACACTTTATCAAAGGAGGATGACATGAACAGTGAACAACACTTTATCAAAGGAGATGATGACATGGAACAGTTGGAACAACGCTTTATCAAAGGAGGAGTGACATGAACACTGGTCAACACTTTATCAAAGGAGGAGTGACATGAACAGTGAACAAGCTTTATCAAAGGAGGAAGTGACATGAACATGGTCAACACTTTATCAAAGGAGGAATGACATGAACAGTGAACAACACTTTATCAAAGGAGGAGTGACATGAACAGTGAACAAGCTTTATCAAAGGAGGGAATGACATGAACATGCAACACTTTATCAAAGGAGGAAGTGACATGAACAGTGAACAACACTTTATCAAAGGAGGAGTGACATGAACAGTGAACAACACTTTATCAAAGGAGGAGTGACATGAACAGTGAACAACGCTTTATCAAAGGAGGAATGACATGAACAGCGAACAACACTTTATCAAAGGAGGAATGACATGAACAGTGAACAACCTTTATCAAAGGAGGAATGACATGAACAGTGAACAACACTTTATCAAAGGAGGAATGACATGAACAGTGAACAACGCTTTATCAAAGGAGGAGTGACATGAACAGTGAACAACACTTTATCAAAGGAGGAATGACATGAACAGTGACAACACTTTATCAAAGGAGGAATGACATGAACAGTGAACAACGCTTTATCAAAGGAGGAGTGACATGAACAGTGGTCAACACTTTATCAAAGGAGGAATGACATGAACAGTGAACAACACTTTATCAAAGGAGGAGTGACATGAACAGTGAACAACGCTTTATCAAAGGAGGAATGACATGAACAGTGAACAACGCTTTATCAAAGGAGGAGTGACATGAACAGTGAACAACATTTTATCAAAGGAGGAATGACATGAACAGTGAACAACGCTTTATCAAAGGAGGAATGACATGAACAGTGGTCAACACTTTATCAAAGGAGGAATGACATAAACAGTGAACAACGCTTTATCAAAGGAGGAATGACATGAACAGTGAACAACGCTTTATCAAAGGAGGAATGACATGAACAGTGAACAATGCTTTATCAATGGAGGAATGACATGAACAGTGAACAACACTTTATCAAAGGAGGAATGACATGAACACTGGTCAACACTTTATCAAAGGAGGAATGACATGAACAGTGAACAACACTTTATCAAAGGAGGAGTGACATGAACAGTGAACAACACTTTATCAAAGGAGGAATGACATGAACACTGGTCAACACTTTATCAAAGGAGGAATGACATGAACAGTGAACAACACCTTTTCATTGTTCCTGTCATTTGTTCATGAAAATAACTTGACCTTAGTCTAATGCACTTGTTTGTTCACTCATTGTGCACATTAAGTTTACATGGACCTTCACAGATAGACATTGACCAAGTCTTCTGAATTATAATGAGTCCTGATAAATTTCACCAGACTAAATCCACTGCCCGCTTAGATACTAATGCTGAAGTCAGGAGCTTGGAGGTGATTGTCTGTTCAGCAGTGAGACATTGTTGCTCTGGGTCTCGCTCAACACCCTCGAGAGTTTCTCGCTGACCTCTGTGCTCATAGATTCTAAAGGTCTCATCTACAGTAGGTATGTGGTTGTCACTTACTTTCTTTTATCCCTGGAAGTGATAGGTAAGTAGAAACAGCATTACAGCAAGTGTCAGTGATATCCTAATGTCATCATCATCATCATGTGCCCTGCTGCATGGTGTTGGTGATAATGGCCCTCCATTTGAATCTATCCTTTGTCGCTGCAAGTACATCTCCCACCCTGTCTCTCTTCATCCACTGCGCAAGTCTGTCCAGTATTTTCTCCCTGGTTCCACCTGGTTCTGTCCTTCCCTTCAGCTTTCCTGTTGTGACTGGGTGCTCCAACTTCTCTTGCCTCATAAAATGTCCTATAAATGTTGTTTTGTCTTTTCCTGATCTTCTTCATTAATGTTCTTTTTGTGTCTGCCTCCTTCAAGACTGTCTCTTTTTTTGTCTGTTCATGGAACTCTTTTTTCTTAGAAACCACATTCCAGACATGCCTCAATCTTGTTCTGACTTTGCATGTTGACTGTCCACGCTTCACATCCGTACAACAACATCAGTTCTATGTAACACTGAAGAACTCTCTTCCTGTTATTAATTGATAGGCATTTGTTGGTAAGAACTGTTTTAATTTTGTTGAATGCTATTTTAGCCTAGCCAATTCTGTTGGCTATTTCTAACATGCATCTGCCATGTGGAAATAACCTTCATGATCATTGCTCAGAGTAGGTAAAACAAAATATGACTGCTGGATCTTGGGGGTAAAAACAAAATATTAAAAAAATACCTTGTTTGTAAAAGATCCTTTGGAGTATAAAACACAATGTTTCGAGCCCAGGCCCTTTGTCAAGTCATTGCTCAGAGTGTTTTTACGGCTCTGTGTGCAGGCTGCCTGTCGTAAGCTGCGGCTGGCATGGTCATGTGACAAGTATGAGTTAGCGGAGGTGTTTTCGTCGGGCGGCCAGCTGTGTAAGGAGCGCCGCCTGGAGGACATGGACCATCCTGTGCAGATCAAACTGCTCTGGCCCAAAGTCATCAACGCTGATGTCGATAAGGGACTGGGGCTGTTCACTGGCTACAGGTAGTGTGTGTGTGTGCGTGCGTGCGTGCGTGTGTGTGTTGTGTGCGTGCCTGCCTGCCTGCGTGCATTTGTGTGTGTGTCTGTATGTGTGTGTGTGTGTGTGGGTGTGTGTGTGTGTGTGTGTGTGTGTGTGTGTGTGTGCGTGCGCGTGTGTGCGTGCCTGCCTGCGTGTGTGCCTGCGTGCGTGCATTTGTGTGTGTGTCTGTATGTGTGTGTGTGTGTGTGTGCATGTGTGTGTGCATGTGTGTGTGTGTGTGTGTGTGTATATGTGTGTGCATGTGTGTGTGCACGTGTGTGTGTGTGTGTGTGTGTGTGTGTGTGTGTGTGTGAGTATGTGTATGTGCATGTATATGTGTGTGTGTTCCTAAGTCAACACTGATATTAACAAGGAGTAAAGACTACTGACTGACACAGGGGCATTAACTCAAGGCAGCGGCGCTTCATGGATTTTGAAATTTATGAAAGTTGTCCCTCTGTGAGACAGACTGCCTTGACTGGACTAGTGAACTCCATGCTCTGGGTTTGATCTTAATCCTTATATGATGTTTATATAAGTTGAAGACACAACTTTTTGTCCAGCAGTGATTTCCCGCTTTATGTGCCCACCTTATTGTCCTGCGTTCCTCTTTGTCCCGTCCCTTCTGGTGTGTGTGTGTGTTTTGTACCTTTAACCCTTTGACTCCTGCACCCTGTCCACCAGCATCCTGCATTGTCAGCCATGCTAGCAAAGCAAAAACTTAACCCTTTGACTCCCTCACCGTATCCACTAGCTTCCTGCAGTAAGCTGGTGGACAGGGTGAGGGAGTCAAAGGGTTAAGTTTTTGCAGTTGGGAATAGGGTGCAGAGTCAAAGGGTTAAGTGTGTGACATTGTGAGTGAATGCTTTTGACAATGATGAGAGTGTTCACTTTGAGTTGATTTATATACCAAGATTTGGTGCCGTATATTCATATTCATATTCATATTCATATCTATATATATATTCATATTCATATCCATATCCATATTCATTTCTGTTGTCCATGTGAAACTCGGGCTGTTCTCCCCTTTGAGAGTGTGTTGCCGCAGTGCAGCCCCACCCAATTTTTAAATTTTTTTTTAACTAAGACTTCAGAAAAGCAAGAAGGCTAATTGGCTTTCAAGGGTAGGGACCTGGAAAATCAACCTATTTCTCCAGTGTTTTATACCAGGGCAGCCAGGTGAATGCCCTGCTCTTCGTGATTTTCAACTGTTGTGGGATCTTTATTGTGTGCAGGCCAGAAGGCACATGGGTCCAACTCATTTTTTGCCTCCTTCCGAAGGACTAGACATTCCGTTTGATTTTCAGATCAGACTGAGGAGAACAGTCTTGGTCTCTATAGGAACAAACCCTGGAACCTGAACTTTAGTTATTGGCAGGCAAATATCTGAACCGTTCTGACACTCTTCTCCCATATAGATGTCATCATCATCATCATCATCATTATGATTATTATTAGTGTTGGTTTAAACAAAACTTTATTCAAGAAAAGAAGAGTCATAAATACAGCAAAGCATGGGCAGGGCATCAAGCAATGGCTTATGTTAGCCCTCCCAAAAACAATTGACACACTATTGGCTCAAATGCGGGCAACTTGTGAAATTTAAACCAACAAGAAACAAGAAAGAAATGAAGAAAAAAGCTAAAAGCACTACAATTATATCCTTAGCACACTAGGTGAAAGAAAACAATAACAACAAAATGAACCAAAGCAAACTAAGGGAAAAACTCAGAAAACCCAACAAAGCAGGCAAAAACACCCACAATTGATATCACATGTTACTACAAACATAAATGATAGATGAAAAGAGTAAGACTTAGTTCCAACATGCTGGAGGAATGGAGATAGATAAGAGTTGCTTACTAGAGGTCCGGCACACCACCGCAGATCATCCAAGTAGACAATTTAGAAACGCTTAGAATTTTCAATAAAATTATGAACTAGTTTAAATATAATGCTACCAATTTTGAAGAACAAGGTCTCCCAACAGTGTAAAAATCGCTACTCACAGTTCCGTAGCTTTCGATGGCGTTCTCGCCATCTTCGTCAGCGCTCTAATGCTGTCTGCGTGAATCTCTACTCAGATCTCGCGAACATGGGATGAACCCAGTTCACGAGATCGAATCAGAGAATGGTACACCGGGGGCAGGGTGTAACGGCCCCGGTCCCTGTTGAGCGGGGGGTTGGTGGCTGCGATGTAGATGGCCTCCTTGACTCCTCGCTGGAACCACTTATTTTCTCTGTCCAGGATGTTGACATTGTCCGCACTGAATTGATGTTTTTCGGCGTGTAGGTGAGCTCCTACTGGAGAAGAGTCCCTCTTGTGTTCTGTTAGTCTCTTCTGAAGGGGGCGTTCAGTTTCACCGACATAATGTTGGTTACAGTCCTGGCAGTCTATTCTGTATATAATGCCAGCTTTGTCGAGTTTGCTGGTTTTGTCCTTGGGGGTGACCAGCTGGCTGCGTATGGTGTTGGAAGGTTTGGAATGTACAGCCACCCCAGTTTTCTGATCTTTCTGGACAGAGCGTCACTCACACCTCCTACGTATGGGATGGTGATGTGTCCCTTGCGCTGGTGTTGTTTCACTGGCTGTTGGGATGCGGTGTTGGATTTCCTGCCTCCCGGGCTGTTCCAGGCCCACTTTTTGTAGCCCGAGATGGTGAGCACTTTTTTCAGGTGGTTTGTCTCCTTGTCTTTTGCCTCTTGGGTACTGCATATGGTGTTAGCTCTGTGGGTAAGGGTTCGAATCACTCCCAGTTTGTGTTCAAGGGGCTGGTGGCTGTCGAACTGTAAATATTGGTCCGTATGAGTTGGTTTACGGTAGACCGAGAAGGATAGAATGCCATCAGTTCTGGTGATGAGGGTGTCCAGCATGGCTATGGAGTTGTTCTGTTCCACTTCCCTCATGAATTTGATGGCTGGGTGTTGGTTGTTCAGATGTTCTGTGAACTGTTCGACCAGTTGCTGGGGGAGGATAGTCATGGTGTCGTCTACGTAGCGCCCCCAGTATCGTGGTGGGGAGTGGAAAGAAGCCAATGCTTTCTCTTCAAAATCCTCCATGAACAGGTTGGCTACTATTGGGCTTACTGGGGAACCCATGGCTGCTCCTTCTTTTTGTTGGTAGAATTCACCTTGGAAGGTGAAGTAGGTGGTGGTGAGGCAGCAGGACAAGAGTTCACATACGTCGTCCACTGTGAGAGATGTACGTTGGTGGAGGGTTTGGTCGTTTTGTAACCTTCGGCGTATGATCTCTATGCTTTCTTTCACTGGTACGCTGGTAAATAGGGCAGAGACATCATATGACACAAGGAGTTCATCATGAGCGAGGGTGTAGTTACTCAGTTTTTCCACTAGGTCAGCACTGTTGTGGATGTGATGATCTGTGTGTCCTACGAGAGGTGATAGGATGTCCGCCACAAATCTAGCCGTCTCATACATGATGGAACCTCTGGATGCGACTATGGGACGGAGGGGGACTTCTTTCTTGTGGACTTTGGGTAGACCATAGAACTTGGGGACGTCGGACACAGTTGGGTATAATTTCCTGTACTGTTCTAATGACAGGCGGTCCGTCTCTTTCAGGCGTTTCAGTGTGTCTTTCAGTTTGTTGGAAAACTTGTAAGTAGGATCTTTCTTGAGGCGTTCATATGTTGTAGTATCTTCCAGAAGTTTGCTTGCCTTCTCATAGTACATGGGTCTAGGCATGATGACTGTGGCACGACCTTTGTCAGCTGGTAGGATCATCGTGGCGTGTTCGTTCTTTAAATCCGCCAGAGCCCGTCTTTGGTCCGGTGTTAAGTTGGATTTCGGTAGTTTGGCCTGTTTCATGATTCTGACACAGTCTGATCTTAAGTGTGTGGCTTCTTCTGAATTAGGGCCAATATACCTGCAAGCTGTTTCAATGCTTGTGATGAGGTCTACCACTGGAAGCTTGTTAGGGGCTACGGCGAAATTTAGTCCTTTCTCTAGTACTTCCTGTTCTGGTTTAGTGAGTTGGCGATCTGATAGATTGATCACCCACCTCTCTTTGGTCTTTCTTTTTGTTTCTTCCGGTACAGGTGTAATCTCGCTTTTGTCATTCTGTTGTCTCCTGTTGTTTTTTGGTGCTAGAAGTTCGAATTTCTTTTGATGGCGTTGGCGTACTTTTTCCCATTCTATTCGTCGTGTGTTGTTTAGCCACTCTTTGATTTCGGAGAGCATAGCATCTGGTAGTGTGCTAGAGCTCAGTCTTTCCTCGAGGTCTTGGATTTTCCCTTCCAGACAAGTGATGCGGGTGTTGATTTGCTTGATGCGTTCGTTCATGAGTGCTCGTTGTGCCTGATTGATGATATTATTTGCTGCTGTTCCTTTCATCGGAGTTTTGATTTTTAGGCTGGTGGGAAAGACGCCGTGATGTTTGCAGATTAGTTTAAATATATTTTCGTTTTCTTGAAGGCTTACTTGTTCACTTCCATTCAGAAGTATTTTTGTTCTTCTTTGTTCCTGAGGAAGAGAGTCAATCGTCTGGAGGCGAACGTTTGCATACCGCGGACAAAAAAGCAGAAAGTGATTCGCTGTTTCATTAGGATGGCCACAAATACATGCTGGGTTATCTAGCAAATGTCTTTTAAACAAGTCGGAGTTAAGGTCACTCATTTCTAATCTTAATTTACAATGAATAGTTTGCTGCATCCTCTTACCGTAGTAAAGGAATGCAGGAACTATTGGGTCTCCATGTGAGAGAAAGTGTTTAAGTTGGCCAATGGAGGGGCTAGCTTGTATGTGTTCTGGAAGTTCATTCCATAATCTAGTTGTAGACGGGAAGAATGAGGTTGCGTGAACCTCAGTTTTAGAACGAGGAGTTATTCTTTCTAAGGGTCTTTGTCTATGATAGGGGTTTTGAGTGGACATAAGTGGTGGAACAAGATCTACTAAGTACTGAGGAGCGTTACCGTTGACTAGCTTATGATAGAATTGTAACTTGTGACGTCGTCTTCTCTCTTTTAGAGGGCAGAGTCCTGATTCCTGGTAAAGTTTTTCGTGACTTGTTCCTCGAACAGTCCCTATGATTATCCTGATAGCTTCTAAATTAAGGTCTTCCAGCTCATCAGAAAGTTTTTTACTACAACTGTCCCATATCACGTCTGCATAATCAAAAATGGGCAGAATAAAAGATTTATACATTGTCTCTAAGGCTTTCCTACTTAATTTATACTTATATGATCTAAGGTAACAGATAAGCAGATGGGTTTTGTTTACAATATTTTTGACATGTTCATCCCATTTGCAGTTATTTTGGATCGTAATACCTAGGTGTTTATGGTGTGAGACATCCTGTAGGAAACCTCGGCCGAATCTTAGAACTGGCATTGGATTTTGATCTCGGGCAAACTTAAGAAGTTCAGTCTTCTGTTCGTTAAATTAGTGTTGATGTTATTATTATTGTTATTATTGTTATCATTATTATTATTGTTGTTGTTGTTGTTTTATTATACAGGTTTTACATACAACATGAGGAAGCAGAAGTGTCTCAGTGTAAAGACCAAAGTGTTGTTAGTGTTGTTGTTGTTGATGGTAATGATGATAATGTGAATAATAACTGTTTACTTGACATAGCGACACAGAAGTGTCTCAGTGTAAAGACCAAAGTGTTGTTAGTGTTGTCATTGCTGTTGATGGTGATGATGATGATATGAATAACATATCTATATTTGCCATAGGTTTTACCTGCGGCATAAGGACGCAGAAGTGTCTTGGTGTGTGGCTGGGTGGAATGTAAAGACCAAAGTGCTGTTAATAATGTTGTTGTTGTTGTTGTAGATGATGATGACGATATGAATAACATATCTATATTTGCCATAGGTTTTACCTGCGGCACAAGGATGCGGAAGTGTCTCGGTGTGGCTGGGTGGAATGTAAAGACCAAAGCATGGTGGACACGTTCCTCATGTCGTTCCTACAACAGCCTGTAGGCGCCAAGGAGTACCAGGACCTGTGTAACCTGCCGGACCTGAACGAACAGACGCTGCTCCAGAACCTTAAGGCCAGGTCTGTTAACAGTGTTTTCTGTTTGTTCATAGAGTTTCGTTTGTTTATTGTGTGGAATTTCATTTTTATTTGGCTGGAATTGCAGTTTATAGAATTCTGTTTGTTCATAGAATTTGTGTTTGCTTATAGAATTGGTGTTTGTTCATAGAATTTGGTGTTTTTTCATAGAATTTTCTGTTTGTAACATTTTGTGTGTGTGTGTGTTTTATTTTGGTAGAATTTTCTTTCTTTTTTTCATAGAATTTCAAGTTTGTTCATAGGGTTTGTGTTTGGTCATAGAATTTTGTGTTTATTAATAGAAGTTAGAACTTTCTGTTTGTTCATAGATTTTGCTTTTTGTTCATGAATGATTTTGTTTGTTCGTAGATTTTCCTCTGTGTTCAGTAAATTTTCAGTTTGTTCATAGGATTTTCAATTTGTTTGTAGGATTTTCAGTTTGTTCACAGAATCCTCTGTTCACTCATAGAATTCTCTAGAATACTGTGTGTGTTCAGGGGCTTTTCTGTTTGTTCATAGTATTTTTTCTATGTCAGAATTTTCTGTTTGTTCATGGAATTTTCTATTTATTCATGTAGTCTTCATTTTGTTCATAGTTTTATGTTTATTCATAGAATTTCTGTTTGTTTGTGAAATGTTTTGTTTCTTCATAGAAATGTTTTGTTCATGAAATTTTTTTTCCACAGAATGTTCAGTTTTGTTTGTAATCCATCGTATCTATGTGCCAGGTTCAAGGCGTTCAAGATCTACACGTACGTGGGCACCATCCTCATCGCAGTAAACCCCTTCAAGTTTTTCCCCATCTACAACCCCAAGTACGTCAAGATGTACCAAAGGAAACGACTGGGAGAGCTCCCCCCTCATATCTTCGCCATCGCCGACGCGGCGTATTTCCGCATGCTGCAGATGCGTCAGAACCAGTGCGTGGTTATATCAGGGGAGTCAGGGTCGGGAAAGACGGAGAGCACCAACTTGTTGTTGCACCACCTGACCGCTCTCTCCCACAAAGGACTGCACGGTAGTGGGGTGGAACAGACCATCCTGGGTGCTGGGCCTGTTTTAGAGGTGTGGTGTGTGTGTGTGTGTGTGTGTGTGTGTGTGTGTGTGTGTTTGTGTGTGTTGTGTGTGTGTGTTTGTGTGTGTGGGGGGGGGGGATTGTGGGTATTGGGTGTTGTGTGTGTATGTGTTTGTGTGGGTATTGGGTGTTGTGTGTGTGTGTGGGGGGGATTGTGGGTATTGGGTGTTGTTGTGTGTGTGGGGGGGGGGGGGGGGGTTGTGGGTATTGGGTGTTGTTGTGGGGGGGGGGGGTTGTGGGTATTGGGTGTTGTGTGTGTGTGGGGGGGGGTATTGGGTGTTGTTGTGTGTGGGGGAGGGGGTATTGGGTTGTTGTGTGTGTTGTGTGGGGGGGGGGGGGGTGGGTTGTGGTGTGTGTGTGTGGGGGGGGGGGTTGTGGGTATTGGGTGTTGTTGTGTGTGTATGTGTGTGTGGGTATTGGGTGTTGTTATGTGTGTGTGTGGGTGGTATTGGGTGTTGTTGTGTGTGTATGTGTGTGTGTGTGGGTATTGGGTGTTGTTGTGTGTGTA
>JAPXFY010000013.1:3712606-3715106 GCA_030674185.1 Monoplex corrugatus | reverse complement strand
ATCTTACTGTGGATCTTGGGCATCATGTGGTGGATGGTGGTGTCAATGTGGTGTTGTATCATCTTACTGTGGATCTTGGGCATCACGTGGTGGATGGTGGTGTCAGTGTGGTGTTGTATCATCTTACTGTGGATCCTTGGGCATCACGTGGTGGATGGTGGTGTCAGTGTGGTGTTGTATCATCTTACTGTGGATCTTGGGCATCATGTGGTGGATGGTGGTGTCAATGTTTTGTTGTATCATCTTACTGTGGATCCTTGGGCATCACGTGGTGGATGGTGGTGTCAATGTTTTGTTGTATCATCTTACTGTGGATCCTTGGGCATCACGTGGTGGATGGTGGTGTCAGTGTGTTGTTGTATCATCTTACTGTGGATCCTTTGGCATCACGTGGTGGATGGTGGTGTCAGTGTTTTGTTGTATCATCTTACTGTGGATCCTTGGGTATCACGTGGTGGATGGTGGTGTCAGTGTGGTGTTGTATCATCTTACTGTGGATCCTTGGGCATCACGTGGTGGATGGTGGTGTCAATGTTTTGTTGTATCATCTTACTGTGGATCCTTGGGCATCACGTGGTGGATGGTGGTGTCAATGTTTTGTTGTATCATCTTACTGTGGATCCTTGGGCATCACGTGGTGGATGGTGGTGTCAATGTTTTGTTGTATCATCTTACTGTGGATCCTTGGGCATCACGTGGTGGATGGTGGTGTCAATGTTTTGTTGTATCATCTTACTGTGGATCCTTGGGCATCACGTGGTGGATGGTGGTGTCAATGTTTTGTTGTATCATCTTACTGTGGATCCTTGGGCATCACGTGGTGGATGGTGGTGTCAGTGTGTTACAACTTCTATTCTGAGTTGAACAGAGTGAAACTGAAACTTGTTGAATCTTGTCGTTGTGTATTTTCTGTGTCCTCTATTTCTCTCTGTTTATCTCTGAGTTTCTCAGTGTTGTCTGAGTGTACTGTCTGTATCTGTCTGTTCTGTTATGCAGTCAAATCAGAATAATTGATTAATGTCAACTTCCTTCTATGCTTTTTTTTTTCAGTTTTATCATGTTCAGTGTGTGTGCATTTGTGAGTATAGAATAGAAACAAGTTTAAAGAAATGTTTGTGTGTTGGTAAATCATGTCATTGGATAATAAATGTCAGGGAAAATATAGAATAATAGTGATATGCACGGATGCAGATGTTGAGTTTTTGGAAACAAACTTTTTCGGGTAAAGAAGAAGACAGAACTTGGCAAATTTGGAATTAGTGATCTCCATGTTGATCACGTGTGTATAGTAGGGGGGTGGATCAGCTGTTTATGTCATGCAGATTATTTTTTAAATAACTTGTGTGTGTGTGTTTTGTTTTCCACAGTGCTGTTGTGGAGAACTACTTACTGGAGAAATCTCGGATTGTGTCTCAAGCCAAAAACGAAAGGTGAGTTCAACTGTGTGTCATTTTTTTCATGTTCGTTTGCTGTCATTTTCTCTCTCTTTCTCTTTCTCTCTCTCTCTCTTCTCTCTCTTTCTTCTCTCTCCCTCTGTCTATCTAATGTACATTTGTTGAAGTTACTTTTTATGTTGTTTGTTTGTTTGTTTTGTCTGTTTATCTTTTTAAATGTTTTTCCTTTGTTCTGTTTTCCTTTTTCTTTATGTTTGTATTTGCAGGGATTGTCATCTGTCTCAGTCTTCTATGATGTTTTCCTCTCTCTTGCTCTGTGTATGTATATGTGTGTGTGGGAGGTAGGGGGAGTTATCATACAGCAGGTCAGTGAATCAAAGGGAGATTGAACTTCAGTTTCAGTTTCAGTTTCTCAAGATGACGTCTCCACGCTAGGAACGAATTCCGTATGCACTAACGTCACAGGTACCTGTACATTAACCCATGAGCTGGCCAGGTCCTGAGGTCCTACCTATCCTATGTTTTACCTAGTATATGAGAGATGAACTGTTAAGTCAGTGTTGTAAAACTGGAAGTGGTTCATGAAGCCCTCATGGCCTTCAAACCAGAGTCTGAAGGAAATTGTTCATCTCTTCCCAGATAACACTGTAGTCATGTTTTGTATAAAGAAAAGGGTGATGATGGAGGCACATACTTAGTAAACCTCTCTCTGTGAGCCAAAGGCCCCCTCTCTGATAGTGTCATAAGAGGATATCCCCCCCCCCCCTCCCGTGTACAGCAGGGAGGCTGAACATTCTGGAGGACTCTTAGCAGGTCACTCAGTATCCTTCAGACAGAATGGACCCTGAACAAGGGGACCCTGGATATGGCTCCGGGCCCTGTGGTTCCATATACAATATACCTGTAAACGTCCAGTTTCAGCAAGCCTCTCCCCATGTACATATCTCCAGTCTGTGACCTAGAGACCTGTACAACTGGCAACCTGTCAGTAGACTGGGTCCCCATCCTGAGTTACACTTTTTTTTCCCTCCTTTCCCCGTCCAGTGGAAAGCGATCAGGAAAACAGGACTCAAGAACACAAGAATGAAACTAACTCCAGATCTCTG
>JAPXFY010000013.1:3692606-3707606 GCA_030674185.1 Monoplex corrugatus | reverse complement strand
TTCAATGGACATGTTGTGACACTGAATAGTAATGCTTCAATGGACATGTTGTGACACTGAATAGTAATGCTTCAATGGACATGTTGTGACACTGAATAGTAATGCTTCAATGGACATGTGGACACTGAATAGTAATGCTTCAATGGACATGTTGTGACACTGAATAGTAATGCTTCAATGGACATGTTGTGACACTGAATAGTAATGCTTCAATGGACATGTTGTGACACTGAATAGTAATGCTTCAATGGACATGTTGTGACACTGAATAGTAATGCTTCAATGGACATGTTGTGACACTGAATAGTAATGCTTCAATGGACATGTGACACTGAATAGTAATGCTTCAATGGACATGTTGTGACACAGATATTAATGCTTCAATGGACATGTTGTGACACTGAATAGTAATGCTTCAATGGACATGTTGTGACACTGAATAGTAATGCTTCAATGGACATGTTGTGACACTGAATAGTAATGCTTCAATGGACATGTTGTGACACTGAATAGTAATGCTTCAATGGACATGTTGTGACACTGAATAGTAATGCTTCAATGGACATGTGACACTGAATAGTAATGCTTCAATGGACATGTTGTGACACTGAATTAATGCTTCAATGGACATGTTGTGACACTGAATAGTAATGCTTCAATGGACATGTTGTGACACTGAATAGTAATGCTTCAATGGACATGTTGTGACACTGAATAGTAATGCTTCAATGGACATGTTGTGACACTGAATAGTAATGCTTCAATGGACATGTGACACTGAATAGTAATGCTTCAATGGACATGTTGTGACACTGAATAGTAATGCTTCATGGACATGTTTGACACTGAATAGTAATGCTCAATGGACATGTTGTGACACTGAATAGTAATGCTTCAATGGACATGTTGTGACACTGAATAGTAATGCTTCAATGGACATGTGACACTGATAGTAATGCTTCAATGACATGTGACACTGAATAGTACGAGTAATGCTCAATGACATGTTGTGACACTGTATAGTAATGCTACAATGGACATGTTGTGACACTGATAGTAATGCTTCAATGGACATGTTTGACACTGAATAGTGATGCTTCAATGGACTTGTTGTGACACTGAATAGTAATGCTTCAATGGACATGTGACACTGAATAGTAATGCTTCAATGGACATGTGACCTGAATATATGCTTCAATGAACATGTGACACTGAATAGTAATGCTTCAATGGACATGTTGTGACACTGAATAGTAATGCTTCAATGGACATGTTGTGACACTGAATAGTAATGCTTCAATGGACATGTGACACTGAATAGTAATGCTTCAATGGACATGTTGTGACACTGAATAGTAATGCTTCAATGACATGTTGTGACACTGAATAGTAATGCTTCAATGAACATGTGACACTGAATAGTAATGCTTCAATGGACATGTTGTGGACACTGAATAGTAATGCTTCAATGGACATGTTGTGACACTGAATAGTAATGCTTCATGGACATGTTGTGACACTGAATAGTAATGCTTCAATGGACATGTTGTGACACTGAATAGTAATGCTTCAATGGACATGTTGTGACACTGAATAGTAATGCTTCAATGGACATGTTGTGACACTGAATAGTAATGCTTCAATGGACATGTTGTGACACTGAATAGTAATGCTTCAATGGACATGTTGTGACACTATGTAATGCTCAATGACATGTGACATGATAGTAATGCTTCAATGGACATGTTGTGACACTGAATAGTAATGCTTCAATGGACATGTTGTGACACTGAATAGTAATGCTTCAATGGACATGTTGTGACACTGAATAGTATGCTTATGGACATGTGACACTGAATAGTAATGCTTCAATGGACATGTTGTGACACTGAATAGTAATGCTTCAATGGACATGTTGTGACACTGAATAGTAATGCTTCAATGGACATGTTGTGACACTGAATAGTAATGCTTCAATGGACATGTGTGACACTGAATAGTAATGCTTCAATGGACATGTTGTGACACTGAATAGTAATGCTTCAATGGACATGTTGTGACACTGAATAGTAATGCTTCAATGGACATGTGACACTGAATAGTAATGCTTCAATGGACATGTTGTGACACTGAATAGTAATGCTTCAATGGACATGTTGACACTGAATAGTAATGCTTCAATGGACATGTTGTGACACTGAATAGTAATGCTTCAATGGACATGTTGTGACACTGAATAGTAATGCTTCAATGGAATGGACATGTGTAATGCTCATGGACATGTGACACTGAATAGTAAATGCTTCAATGGACAGTTGTGACACTGAATAGTAATGCTTCAATGGACATGTTGTGACACTGAATAGTAATGCTTCAATGGACATGTGTGACACTGATAGTATGCTCAAGACAGTGACACTGAATAGTAATGCTTCAATGGACATGTTGTGACACTGAATAGTAATGCTTCAATGATGTGAACGAAGTAATGCTTAATGATTGTGACACTGAATAGTAATGCTTCAATGGACATGTTGTGACACTGAATAGTAATGCTTCAATGGACATGTTGTGACACTGAATAGTAATGCTTCAATGGACATGTTGTGACACTGAATAGTAATGCTTCAATGGACATGTTGTGACACTGAATAGTAATGCTTAATGACATGTTTGACCTGAATAGTAATGCTTCAATGGACATGTTGTGACACTGAATAGTAATGCTTCAATGGACATGTTGTGACACTGAATAGTAATGCTTCAATGGACATGTTGTGACACTGAATAGTAATGCTTCAATGGACATGTTGTGACACTGAATAGTAATGCTTCAATGGACATGTTGTGACACTGAATAGTAATGCTTCAATGGACATGTTGTGACACTGAATAGTAATGCTTCAATGGACATGTTGTGACACTGAATAGTAATGCTTCAATGGACATGTTGTGACACTGAATAGTAATGCTTCAATGGACATGTGACACTGAATAGTAATGCTTCAATGGACATGTTGTGACATGAATAGTAATGCTTCAATGGACATGTTGTGACACTGAATAGTAATGCTTCATGGACATGTTGTGACACTGAATAGTAATGCTTCAATGGACATTTGTGACACTGATAGTAATGCTTCAATGGACATGTTGTGACACTGAATGTAATGCTTCAATGAACATTGTGACACTGATAGTAATGCTTCAATGGACATGTTGTGACACTGAATAGTAATGCTTCAATGGACATGTTGTGACACTGAATAGTAATGCTTCAATGGACATGTGACACTGAATAGTAATGCTTCAATGGACATGTTGTGACACTGAATAGTAATGCTTCAATGGACATGTTGTGACACTGAATAGTAATGCTTCAATGGACATTTGTGACACTGAATAGTAATGCTTCAATGGACATGTGTGACACTGAATAGTAATGCTTCAATGGACATGTTGTGACACTGAATAGTAATGCTTCAATGACATGTTGTGACACTGAATAGTAATGCTTCAATGGACATGTTGTGACACTGAATAGTAATGCTTCAATGGACATGTTGACACTGAATAGTAATGCTTCAATGGACATGTTTAGAATGTTGTCAGGAATTGACACTGAATAGTAATGCTTCAATGGACATGTGTGACACGAATAGTAATGCTTCAATGACATGTTGTGACACTGAATAGTAATGCTTCAATGGACAGTTGTGACACTGAATAGTAATGCTTCAATGGACATGTTTGACATGAATATAATGCTTCATGACATGTTGTGACACTGATATAATGTTCAATGACATGTGTACACTGAATAATGTTCAAGGACATTTTTACACGATTAGTATGTTCATGCATGTGTGACACTGAATAGTAATGCTTCAATGGACATGTTGTGACACTGAATAGTAATGCTTCAATGACAGTTGTGACACTGTAATAGTAATCTTCAATGACAATGTTGTGACACTGAATAGTAATGCTTCAATGGACATGTTGTGACACTGAATAGTAATGCTTCAATGGACATGTTGTGACACTGAATAGTAATGCTTTCAATGGACATGTTGTGACACTGAATAGTAATGCTTCAATGGACATGTTGTGACACTGAATGTAATGCTTCAATGGACAATGTGTGTGTGACACTGAATAGTAATGCTTCAATGGACATGTTGACACTGAATAGTAATGCTTCAATGGACATGTTGTGACACTGAATAGTAATGCTTCAATGACATGTTGTGACACTGAATAGTAATGCTTCAATGGACATGTTGTGACACTGAATAGTAATGCTTCAATGGACATGTTGTGACACTGAATAGTAATGCTTCAATGGACATGTTGTGACACTGAATAGTAATGCTTCAATGGACATGTTGTGACACTGAATAGTAATGCTTCAATGGACATGTTGTGACACTGAATAGTAATGCTTCAATGGACATGTTGTGACACTGAATAGTAATGCTTCAATGGACATGTTGTGACACTGAATAGTAATGCTTCAATGGACATGTTGTGACACTGAATAGTAATGCTTCAATGGACATGTTGTGACACTGAATAGTAATGCTTCAATGGACATGTGACACTGAATAGTAATGCTTCAATGGACATGTTGTGACACTGAATAGTAATGCTTCAATGGACATGTTGTGACACTGAATAGTAATGCTTCAATGAACATGTGACACTGAATAGTAATGCTTCAATGGACATGTTGTGACACAGAATATTAATGCTTCAATGGACATGTTGTGACACTGAATAGTAATGCTTCAATGGACATGTTGTGACACTGAATAGTAATGCTTCAATGGACATGTTGTGACACTGAATAGTAATGCTTCAATGGACATGTTGTGACACTGAATAGTAATGCTTCAATGGACATGTTGTGACACTGAATAGTAATGCTTCAATGGACATGTTGTGACACAGAATATTAATGCTTCAATGGACATGTTGTGACACAGAATATTAATGCTTCAATGGACATGTTGTGACACTGAAGTATTAGTGGTTGTATGAACATTACTGACACTGAATAGCAGTAGTTGAATAATCGTAAACCTAAGACAGAGTGTCAGTACCAGTTTCAGTGTCAGCGTAAACATAGGCAGAGTGTCAATGTCGGTGTAAACACAAGACAGGCAGAGTGGTGATGGTACAGGCAGTATCAGTGTCATTATCAGTGTCAGTGTCATTATCAGTGTCAGTGTCAGTATCAGTGTCAGTGTAAACCCAAGGCAGGCAGAGTGTTGATGGTACAGGCAGTATCAGTGTCATTATCAGTGTCAGTGTCAGTATCAGTGTCAGTGTAAACCCAAGGCAGGCAGAGTGGTGATGGTACAGGCAGTATCGTATCAGTATCAGTGTCAGTATCAGTGTCAGTATCAGTGTCAGTATCAGTGTCAGTGTCAGTGTCAGTATCAGTGTCAGTATCAGTGTCAGTATCAGTATCAGTGTAAACACAAGACAGGCAGAGTGTTAATGGTACAGGCAGTATCAGTGTCATTATCAGTGTCAGTGTCAGTATCAGTGTCAGTGTAAACCCATGGCAGGCAGAGTGGTGATGGTACAGGCAGTGTCAGTGTCAGTGTCAGTATCAGTGTCAGTATCAGTATCGTGTCAGTGTCAGTGTAAACCCAAGGCAGGTAGAGTATTGATGGTACAGGCAGTGTCAGCATCAGTATTAGTGTCAGTATCAATATCAGTGTCAGCATCAGTATCAGTATCAGTATCAATGTCAATATCAGTGTCAGTATCAGTGTCAGTCTCAGTATCAGTGTAAACATAGCAGTATTGATGACACAAACAGTGTCAGTATCAGTATCAGTGTAAACATAGCAGTGTTGATGGCCACAACAGTATCAGTGTCAGTATCACTATCAGTGTAAACATAGCAGTGTTGATGGCACAAGCAGTGTCAGTATCAGTATCAGTGTAAACATAGCAGTGTTGATGGTACAAGCAGTGTCAGTATCAGTATCAGTGTAAACATAGCAGTGTTGATGGCACAAGCAGTGTCAGTATCACTATCAGTGTAAACATAGCAGTGTTGATGGCACAAGCAGTGTCAGTATCACTATCAGTGTAAACATAGCAGTGTTGATGGCACAAGCAGTGTCAGTATCAGTATCAGTGTAAACATAGCAGTGTTGATGGTACAAGCAGTGTCAGTATCAGTATCAGTGTAAACATAGCAGTGTTGATGGTACAAGCAGTGTCAGTATCAGTATCAGTGTAAACATAGCAGTGTTGATGGCACAAACAGTATCATGTCAGTATCAGTATCAGTGTAAACATAGCAGTGTTGATGGTACAAGCAGTGTCAGTATCACTATCAGTGTAAACATAGCAGTGTTGATGGCACAAGCAGTGTCAGTATCAGTATCAGTGTAAACATAGCAGTGTTGATGGCACAAGCAGTGTCAGTATCAGTGTCAGTATCACTATCAGTGTAAACATAGCAGTGTTGATGGTACAAGCAGTGTCAGTATCACTATCAGTGTAAACATAGCAGTGTTGATGGCACAAGCAGTGTCAGTATCACTATCAGTGTAAACATAGCAGTGTTGATGGTACAAGCAGTGTCAGTATCAGTATCAGTGTAAACATAGCAGTATTGATGGTACAAGCAGTGTCAGTATCAGTGTCAGTGTAAACATAGCAGTGTTGATGGCACAGTGTCAGTATCACTATCAGTGTAAACATAGCAGTATTGATGGCACAAACAGTGTCAGTATCACTATCAGTGTAAACATAGCAGTGTTGATGGCACAGTGTCAGTATCACTATCAGTGTAAACATAGCAGTATTGATGGCACAAACAGTGTCAGTATCACTATCAGTGTAAACATAGCAGTATTGATGGCACAGTGTCAGTATCACTATCAGTGTAAACATAGCAGTGTTGATGGCACAGTGTCAGTATCACTATCAGTGTAAACATAGCAGTATTGATGGTACAAGCAGTGTCAGTATCAGTGTCAGTGTCAGTATCAGTGTAAACATAGCAGTATTGATGGCACAAACAGTGTCAGTATCAGTGTCAGTCTCAGTATCAGTGTAAACATAGCAGTATTGATGGCACAAGCAGTGTCAGTATCAGTGTCAGTGTCAGTATCAGTGTAAACATAGCAGTATTGATGGTACAAACAGTGTCAGTATCAGTGTCAGTCTCGGTATCAGTGTAAACATAGCAGTATTGATGGCACAAGCAGTATCAGTATCAGTGTCAGTGTCAGTATCAGTGTAAACATAGCAGTATTGATGGCACAAGCAGTGAAGGGAACTGTGTCCTTCCTTCCTTCCTTCACTTCCTGTGTGCTGCCTTCAGTGGCCCACTGGCCTACCCACCATCCACAACCACACACACACACGTACCGCTTGTTTCTCTGTCTGTGTCATGTCTGTGTGCTCTTCTTCCGTCAGTTCTATATCTCTCTGTGTGTCTTCCGTCAGTTCTATATCTCTGTGTGTGTCTTCCGTCAGTTCTATATCTCTGTGTGTGTCTTCCGTCAGTTCTATATCTCTGTGTGTGTCTTCCGTCAGTTCTATATCTCTGTGTGTGTCTTCCGTCAGTTCTATATCTCTGTGTGTGTCTTCCGTCAGTTCTATATCTCTCTGTGTGTGTCTTCCGTCAGTTCTATATCTCTGTGTGTGTCTTCCGTCAGTTCTATATCTCTGTGTGTGTCTTCCGTCAGTTCTATATCTCTGTGTGTGTCTTCCGTCAGTTCTATATCTCTGTGTGTGTCTTCCGTCAGTTCTACATCTCTTGTGTGTCGTCTTCTTCCGTCAGTTCTATATCTCTGTGTGTGTCTTCCGTTCAGTTCTATATCTCTGTGTGTGTCTTCCGTCAGTCTAACTGTGTGTCTCGTCAGTTCATATCTCTTGTGTTCTCGTCAGTTCTATATCTCTGTGTGTTTCTCATTTTATCTCTGTGTTCCTCAGTCTATATCTCTGTGTTCTTCGTCAGTTCTATATCTCTGTGTGTTCCTCAGTTCTATATCTCTGTGTGTCTTCGTCAGTTCTATATCTCTTGTGTGTCTTCTTCAGTTCTATATCTCTGTGTGTGTCTTCCGTCAGTTCTATATCTCTGTGTGTGTCTTCCTGTCAGTTCTATATCTCTGTGTGTCTTCCGTTCATTTATATCTCTCTGTGTGTCTTCCGTCAGTTCTATATCTCTGTGTGTGTCTCTTCAGTTCTATATCTCTGTGTGTCTTCGTCAGTTCTATATCTCTGGTGTCTTCTGTCAGTTCTATATCTCTCTGTGTGTGTTCCTTCAGTTCTATATCTCTGTGTGTCTTCTGTCAGTTCTATATCTCTGTGTGTCTTCCTTCAGTTCTATATCTCTGTGTGTGTCTTCCTTCAGTTCTATATCTCTGTGTGTCTTCCGTCAGTTCTATATCTCTGTGTGTGTTCCTCAGTTCTATATCTCTGTGTGTCTTCTGTCAGTTCTATATCTCTTGTGTGTCTTCCTTCAGTTCTATATCTCTGTGTGTCTTCTGTCAGTTCTATATCTCTGTGTGTCTTCCTGTCAGTTCTATATCTCTTGTGTGTCTTCCTTCAGTTCTATATCTCTGTGTGTCTTCTCGTCAGTTCTATATCTCTGTGTGTGTCTTCTGTCAGTTCTATATCTCTGTGTGTGTCTTCTGTCAGTTCTATATCTCTGTGTGTGTCTTCTGTCAGTTCTATATCTCTGTGTGTCTTCCTGTCAGTTCTATATCTCTGTGTGTCTTCCTTCAGTTCTATATCTCTGTGTGTGTCTTCCTTCAGTTCTATATCTCTGTGTGTTTCGTCTAATCCTGTGTCATTTCATTCTATATCTCTGTGTGTCTTGTCTTCTTCCTGTGCTCAGTTCTATATCTCTGTGTGTCTTCTGTCAGTTCTATATCTCTGTGTGTCTTCCTTCAGTTCTATATCTCTGTGTGTGTCTTCCTGTCAGTTCTATATCTCTGTGTGTCTTCCTCAGTTCTATATCTCTGTGTGTTTCTGTCAGTTCTATCCTGTTGTCCGTCAGTTCTATATCTCTGGTGTTGTCGTCTATACTCGGTGCTCTCAGTTCTATATCTCTGTGTGTGTCTTCCCTGTCAGTGTTCTATATTACTCTGTGTTGTCTTCCTCAGTTCTATATCTCTGTGTGTCTTCCTTCAGTTCTATATCTCTGTGTGTGTCTTCCTTCAGTTCTATATCTCTGTGTGTGTCTCTTGTGTGTCTTCTGTCAGTTCTATATCTCGTGTGTGTCTTCCTTCAGTTCTATATCTCTGTGTGTGTCTTCTGTCAGTTCTATATCTCTGTGTGTGTCTTCCTTCAGTTCTATATCTCTGTGTGTGTCTTCGTCAGTTCTATATCTCTGTGTGTGTCTTCCTTCAGTTCTATATCTCTGTGTGTCTTCTGTCAGTTCTATATCTCTGTGTGTCTTCCTTCAGTTCTATATCTCTGTGTGTCTTCGTCAGTTCTATATCTCTGTGTGTGTCTTCGTCAGTTCTATATCTCTGTGTGTGTCTTCTGTCAGTTCTATATCTTCTGTGTGTCTTCTTCAGTTCTATATCTCTGTGGTGTCTTCTGTCAGTTCTATATCTCTGTGTGTCTTCCTTCAGTTCTATATCTCTGTGTGTCTTCTTCAGTTCTATATCTCTGTGTGTCTTCTTCAGTTCTATATCTCTGTGTGTGTCTTCTTCAGTTCTATATCTCTGTGTGTCTTCGTCAGTTCTATATCTCTGTGTGTGTCTTCTGTCAGTTCTATATCTCTGTGTGTGTCTTCTGTCAGTTCTATATCTCTTGTGTGTCTTCTGTCAGTTCTATATCTCTGTGTGTCTTCTGTCAGTTCTATATCTCTGTGTGTCTTCTGTCAGTTCTATATCTCTGTGTGTGTTTCTGTCAGTTCTATATCTCTTGTGTGTCTTCTGTCAGTTCTATATCTCTTGTGTGTCTTCTGTCAGTTCTATATCTCTGTGTGTGTCTTCTGTCAGTTCTATATCTCTGTGTGTGTGTCTGTCTCTGTCAGTTCTATATCTCTGTGTGTCTTCTGTCAGTTCTATATCTCTGTGGTGTGTCTTCTTGTCAGTTCTTATCTCTGTGTGTCATCTCTGTCTGTCAGTTCTATATCTCTGTGCTGTAGTCATTCTGTCTCTGTCAGTTCTATATCTCTGTGTGTCTTCTTCAGCATTTCTATATCTCTGTGTGTCTTCTGTCAGTTCTATTCCTGTGTCTTCGTCAGTTCTATATCTCTGTGTGTCTTCTGTCAGTTCTATATCTCTCTGTGTGTCTTCTGTCAGTTCTATATCTCTCTGTGTGTCTTCCTGTCAGTTCTATATCTCGTGTGTGTCTTCTGTCAGTTCTATATTCTCTGTGTGTCTTCTGTCAGTTCTTATCTCTGTGTGTGTCTTCCTGTCAGTTCTATATCTCTGTGTGTGCCGTCAGTCTTATCTCTGTGTGTCTTCCGATTCATATCTCTTGTGTGTCTTCTGTCAGTTCTTATATCTCTGTGTGTTCTTCTGTCAGTTCTATATCTCTGTGTGTGTCTTCTGTCAGTTCTATATCTCTGTGTGTCTTCCGTCAGTTCTATATCTCTGTGTGTCTTCCGTCAGTTCTATATCTCTGTGTGTCTTCCGTCAGTTCTATATCTCTGTGTGTCTTCCGTCAGTTCTATATCTCTGTGTGTCTTCCGTCAGTTCTATATCTCTGTGTGTGTTCGTTCTCTGTCAGTTCTATATCTCTGTGTGTCTTCCGTCAGTTCTATATCTCTGTGTGTGTCTTCCGTCAGTTCTATATCTCTCTGTGTGTCTTCCGTCAGTTCTATATCTCTGTGTGTGTCTTCCGTCAGTTCTATATCTCTCTGTGTGTCTTCCGTCAGTTCTATATCTCTGTGTGTGTCTTCCGTCAGTTCTATATCTCTCTGTGTGTCTTCCGTCAGTTTTGTATCTCTCTGTGTGTCTTCCGTCAGTTCTATATCTCTGTGTGTCTTCCGTCAGTTCTATATCTCTGTGTGTGTCTTCCGTCAGTTTTGTATCTCTCTGTGTGTCTTCCGTCAGTTCTATATCTCTCTCTGTGTGTTCCTTCAGTTCTATATCTCTGTGTGTCTTCCGTCAGTTTTGTATCTCTCTGTGTGTCTTCCGTCAGTTCTATATATCTCTGTGTGTCTTCCGTCAGTTCTATATCTCTCTGTGTGTCTTCCGTCAGTTCTATATCTCTCTGTGTGTCTTCCATCAGTTTTGTATCTCTGTGTCAAGTGTACTTGAGGGAACAAGAGATAGAGACAGATGGAAGTCCATGATCGCCAATGCCATGCGGCAAGGCACCTGATGATGATGATGATAAGTGAGTGTGCACTTTTGCCTTCAGTTTTAACCCTTTGACACCTGCACCCTATCCACCAATTGCAAAAACTTGTCCCTTTGATTCCCTTACCCTGTCCACCAGCTTCCAGCTTTTTGTTTTGCTAGCATGTTGACAGTGCAGTATGCTGGTGAATAGGGTGGGGGAGTCAAAAGTTTAAAGTGGACGTCTGTTTAGGTAGGACCTGAAGACCTTGTCACCACTTACAACTTATGACGTACGCCGTAATCAGTTTACATCGCCTCCATCACACCACTGTACATATGGAATTAATTACATACGTGGAGATAGGAGGGAACCTTAGTGTACTGCAGCTTCTGTGTTTGTTTGTGGTGTTGTTTGTTCCTGGTGTTGGTTGTTTCTGGTGTTGTTTGTTTGTGGTGTTGTTTGTTTCTGGTGTTTGTTTGTGGTGTTGTTTGTTTGTGGTGTTGTTTGTTTCTGGTGTTGTTTGTTGTGGTGTTGTTTGTTTGTGGTGTTGTTTGTTTGTGGTGTTGTTTGTTTCTGGTATTGTTTGTTCCTGGTGTTGTTTGTTTCTGGTGTTGTTTGTTTGTGGTGTTGTTTGTTTCTGGTGTTGTTTGTTTGTGGTGTTGTTTGTTTGTGGTGTTGTTTGTTTGTGGTGGTGTTTGTGGTGTTGTTTGTTTGTGGTGTTGTTTGTTTGTGGTGTTGTTTGTTTGTGGTGTTGTTTGTTTGTGGTGTTGTTTGTTTGTGGCGGTGTTTGTGGTGTTGTTTGTTTGTGGTGTTGTTTGTTTGTGGTGTTGTTTGTTTGTGGTGTTGTTTGTTTGTGGTGTTGTTTGTTTGTGGTGTTGTTTGTTTGTGGTGGTGTTTGTGGTGTTGTTTGTTTGTTTGTGTGTTGTTTGTTTTGTGGTGTTGTTTGTTTGTGGTGTGGTGTTTGTGGTGTTGTTTGTTTGTGGTGTTGTTTGTTTGTGGTGTTGTTTGTTTGTGGTGTTGTTTGTTTGTGGTGTTGTTTGTGGTGGTGTTTGTTTGTGGTGGTGTTTGTGGTGTTGTTTGTTTGTGGTGTTGTTTGTTTGTGGTGTTGTTTTGTGGTGTTGTTTGTTTGTGGTGTTGTTTGTTTGTGGTGTTGTTTGTTTGTGGTGTTGTTTGTGGTGTTGTTTGTTTGTGGTGTTGTTTGTTTGTGGTGTTGTTGTGTTTGTGGTGTTGTTTGTTTGTGGTGTTGTTTGTTTGTGGTGTTGTTTGTTTGTGGTGTTGTTTGTTTGTGGTGTTGTTTGTTTGTGGTGTGTTTGTTTGTGGTGTGTTTTGGTGTGTGTTTGTGGTGTTGTTTGTTTGTGGTGTGTGTTTGTGGTGTGTTTGTGTGTTGTGTGTTTTGTGGTTTGTTTGTTTGTGGTATTGTTTGTTTCTGGTGTTGTTTGTTGTTTGTTTGTGGTGTTGTTAAAAACATCTTTTGTGACTTGAACTGTTTACCTGTCTTTCTTTCATCAGCATATTGCTATGTGTAACATTTCTTCCATGTGGTATTATGTAATTTTTTGTTCCTGTAACATCCATTATAACATACACCAGTATGTAACGTTTCTTCCATGTGGTATTAATGTGCAATGTTTCACTCCTGTAACATCCATGAGAACATACATCAGTACATGGTAATAAGGTCTGGGTGTAACATCCATGAGAACATACATCAGTACACGGTAATAAGGTCTGGGTGTAACATCCATGAGAACATACATCAGTACACGGTAATAAGGTCTGGGTGTAACATCCATGAGAACATACATCAGTACACGGTAATAAGGTCTGGGTGTAACATCCATGAGAACATACATCAGTACACGGTAATAAGGTCTGGGTGTAACATCCATGAGAACATACATCAGTACATGGTAATAAGGTCTGGGTGTAACATCCATGAGAACATACATCAGTACACGGTAATAAGGTCTGGGTGTAACATCCATGAGAACATACATCAGTACATGGTAATAAGGTCTGGGTGTAACATCCATAACATACATCAGTACACGGTAATAAGGTCTGGGTGTAACATCCATGAGAACATACATCAGTACACGGTAATAAGGTCTGGGTGTCTTATTTCATGCAGGATACGATTGTTACGATCTGTGTCCATTGTGTTTGTAGTTGTACTGTTACTGTTATGTCACGTAAGGTGTTTTTTAATGTATGTGTTACATCTCCATGTGACGATTGTGATGATTAAGTACAGTTGGTGTTATGTGTGTGATGGTAGTGATAATCACAGTCATATGGCTGGTTGGTGTGGTTGGTGTTATGTGTGTGATGGTAGTGATAATCACAATGTCATATGGCTGGTTGGTGTGGTTAGTGTTATGTGTGTGATGGTAGTGATGATCACAATGTCATATGGCTGGTTGGTGTGGTTGGTGTTATGTGTGTGATGGTAGTGATGATCACAATGTCATATGGCTGGTTGGTGTTATGTGTGTGATGGTAGTGATGATCACAATGTCATATGGCTGGTTGGTGTGGTTGGTGTTATGTGTGTGATGGTAGTGATGATCACAATGTCATATGGCTGGTTGGTGTGGTTGGTGTTATGTGTGTGATGGTAGTGATGATCACAATGTCATATGGCTGGTTGTTGTGGTTGGTGTTATGTGTGTGATGGTAGTAATGATAACGTATAGATGTGAAGTGTGTTAAGTGTGTGTGGTATGTGCAGAATGTTTAGTAGACTTCCACACACCAATGTAGCGTCAGCATCCGGTAGTGTATGTCTTGGGTGTGGTACTGTGAGACAACTTCCATTGTCTTGTCTATCTGTCTGTCTGTTTTGGTGTGTGTGTGTGTGTGTGTGTGTGTGTGTGTGTGTGTGTGTGTGTGTGTGTGTGTGTGTGTGTGTGTGTGTGTTGTGTTTTTTTACATTGCATGTCTTTCTGTTTAGATGTGTGTGTTGTGTGTGTGTGCGTGTGTGTGTGCATTGCCTGTCTTTCTCTTTAGATGTGTGTGTGTGTGTGTGTGCATTGCCTGTCTTTCTGTTTAGATGTGTGTGTGTGTGTGTGTGTGTGTGTGTGTGTGTGTGTGTGTGTGTGTGTGTGTGTGTGTGTGTGTGTGTGTGTGTGTGTGTGTGTGTGTGTGTGTGGTGTTTACATTGCATGTCTTTCTGTTTAGATGATGTGTGTGTGTGTGTGTGTGTGTGTGTGTGTGTGTGTGTGTGTGTGTGTGTGTGTGTGTGTGTGTGTGTGTGTGTGTTTACATTGCCTGTCTTTCTGTTTAGATGTGTGTGTGTGTGTTTACATTGCCTGTCTTTCTGTTTAGATGTGTGTGTTTGTGTGTTTACATTGCCTATCTTTCTGTTTAGATGTGTGTGTGTGTGTGTGTGTGTTTTACATTGCCTATCTTTCTGTTTAGATGTGTGTGTTTGTGTGTTTACATTGCCTATCTTTCTGTTTAGATGTGTGTGTGTGTGTGTGTGTGTTTACATTGCCTATCTTTCTGTTTAGATGTGTGTGTGTGTGTGTGTTTACATTGCCTATCTTTCTGTTTAGATGTGGTGTGTTTGTGTGTTTACATTGCCTATCTTTCTGTTTAGATGTGTGTGTGTGTGTGTGTGTTTACATTGCCTATCTTTCTGTTTAGATGTGTGTGTGTGTGTTTACATTGCCTATCTTTCTGTTTAGATGTGTGTGTGTGTGTGTGTGTTTACAT
>JAPXFY010000013.1:3687606-3690106 GCA_030674185.1 Monoplex corrugatus | reverse complement strand
GCGATGATGATGGAGATGATGATAGCTATGGTGATGGTGATAGCAATGATGATGATGGTGATGATGATGGTGATAGTGATGATGATGACCAATAAAGATGATCATGATGTGTTGTGTGTTAACGGTATGTTTTGCTGTCTGCTGTGCTTATGAGCCTGTGACAGGAATAACCATAATGATGATGATAATGACAGTGATGACAACAGTCACGATAGTGGTGATGATGGTGATGTGTTATGTCTGTGGCATGAAATGACCATGTGTTCTGTTACTTACTGTAATGATGATGACAACGACAATAATGATGACAGTGTGTAACATGACAGGAATTACCATGTGCTCTGCTACCTGCTATAATGGTGATGATGACATGACAGTGGTGGTGGTGGTGGTGGTGGTGGTGATGATGATGATGATGTGTTATGTCTGTGACAGAAATTACCATGTGTTCTACTACCTGCTGGCGGGGGCAGACGACAAGGAGAGAGAGGCGTTGGGTCTGGCCGCACCTGAACACTACAGCTACCTCTCTCATGTAATTTTTTTTTCTCTCCTGTTATCGTCTGTCTTATAATGATGGTGGTGGTGGTGATGATGGTCATGGTGGTTGATGATGATGATGATGATGATGATGATGGGTGCTAGGTCTGGCCACACCTGAACATTTCATGTAAATTTTCTCTTTCTTTTTCTTTCTTTTGTTTTTTCTTTTTTGCTATTGTTTGTCTGATCATGATGATGATGGTTGTAATGAGTGGTGATGTTAATGATGATGATGATGATGGTGATGATAGTGATAATGATGAAGAAGAAGGAGATGGTGTTGATGGAGGAAGGGGCTGGGTGTTATTAAACAGGAAGACTTCATTGACTTCTCCCATAGCATGTGTACTGACAGTGATGATGATGATGACGATGATGATGGTGGTGGTGTTGATAATGATGTTGACATGATGATGATGATGGTGTTGACGTTATGTTGACGTTAGTGATGATGACGACGCTGATGATGATGATGATAATCATGATGATGATGGTGATGATGATGATGGTGGTGGTGGTGTCTGGGATAGAATTTAAAAAAAAGAGGACATGTCAGTCACAGATCAAACCTGATGCCTGTTGCTATCAGTCATGGTTCACAGCGCTGATTTCATTTTAGGCAGCAAATCATGGAAAGGTTGGGGGTGGGGTGAGAATGTAGGGAAGAAGGTGTTAAGTGTTGACAGGAGGACGAGTGAACAGGTATAGACGCCCTGTCTTTATTGAAGTATAATAGCGTGCAGACATAAGTCATTGCGTGCTGCCTTAAGCACAGTGTTTGGACCAAAGGTTTCTGTCTCAACACTGATCCACACCTCTGACAACTCCCATTCTGCTGACAAGAAAAAGCTGATATAAAGATGGGGTGTGTAGTTTTACACACTACTGTACAGGGAGTTGATAGTTATAGAGGACGCCATTTTTAATACTTCCCCAATGGCCAGTAAAGGGATCTGTGGCAGACCCACCCTCCAGTGCCAAGATTATCAAAGGTCTGAGGAAAACTGCACCTGGGAAGGCACCAGAAGCTGATGGTATTATGGTATTCATTTTATTTACTTACTTACTTATGTTTTTATTGTATTTTATTTATTTATTTATTTTTTTTGCAGCAGTTTGGACCAGGAGTGATAGATGAGGAACACGAGTTTGCCCAAGTGTGACAGTTCATGGGGATGGGTGATCGATGGATTGATTGATTGATTGATTGGTGGATGGATGGATGGATGAGTGGATGAACTTTATTTTCAGGGTGAATGCTTTAGGATGGACCAGGGAAAGTGGATGAGGAATACGAGTTTCCCAACTGTGACAGTCCATGGAGATGGTGATTGATTGATTGATTGATGGATGGATTGATGGATGGATGGATGGATGGATGGATGGACGGATGGACAGACTAACTATATTTTCAGAGAGAGTGTCTTAGGATGAACCAGGGAGCAGTGGATGAGGAACATGAGTATTCCCATCTGTGATTCTCCAAGGAGATGATGGATGGATGGATGGATGGATGGATGGATGGATTGTATTTTCAGTGTGGGTGCCATGGAATGGACCAGGGGGGAGGTGGATGAGGAACACAAGTGTGCCTGTCTGAAACTGTCCGTGGAGATGATGGGATTAATGGATTGATGGATTGGTTAGTGGAGTAATTGATGGATTGATTGATTTATTGATTGAATGGTTGATTGATTGTATTTTCAGAGCGAGTGCCATTGGATGGACCAGGAGGGTGTGGATGAAGAACATGAGTTTGTCCGACTGAAACAATCCATGGAGATGGTGGGATTTTCCCCTGACACACAGCACAAGTAAGTGGAACACTATGACACACAGCACAAGTAAGTGGAACACTATGACACACAGCACAAGTGGACCACTGTGACACACAGCACAAGTTAGTGGAACACTGTGACACACAGCACAAGTAAGTGGAACACTATGACACACAGCA
>JAPXFY010000013.1:3667606-3682606 GCA_030674185.1 Monoplex corrugatus | reverse complement strand
CAGCATGTCAGGGTGATAGTGTTTAAGTACAGTAAGTGATGTTACGTGTGAAGTGTGGGTGTGATACACGTAAAAAGAAATGACAGCAGGTCAGGGTGATGTGTTTTTAAGTACAGTAAGTGATGTTACGTGTGAGTGTGGTGTGATACTGTAAAAGAAATGACAGCAGGTCAGGGTGATAGTGTTTAATACAGTAAAGGATGTTAGTGTGAAGTGTGGGTGTGAACACGTAAAAAGAAATGACAGCAGGTCAGGGGATAGTGTTTTTAAGTCAAAAAGAAATGACAGCAGGTCAGGGTGATAGTGTTTTTAAGTACAGTAAAGTGATGTTACGTGTGAAGTGTGGGTGTGATACCTGTAAAAAGAAATGACAGCAGGTCAGGGTGATAGTGTTTTTAAGTACAGTAAAGTGATGTTACGTGTGAAGTGTGGGTGTGATACACGTAAAAAGAAATGACAGCAGGTCAGGGTGATAGTGTTTTTAAGTACAGTAAAGTGATGTTACGTGTGAAGTGTGGTGTGTATACCTGTAAAAAGAAATGACAGCAGGTCAGGGTGATAGTGTTTTTAAGTACAGTAAAGTGATGTTACGTGTGAAGTGTGGGTGTGATACACGTAAAAAGAAATGACAGCAGGTCAGGGTGATAGTGTTTTTAAGTACAGTGAAGTGATGTTACGTGTGAAGTGTGGGTGTGATACACGTAAAAAGAAATGACAGCAGGTCAGGGTGATAGTGTTTTTAAGTACAGTGAAAGTGATGTTACGTGTGAAGTGTGGGTGTGATACCGTAAAAAGAAATGACAGCAGGTCAGGGTGATAGTGTTTTTAAGTACAGTGAAAGTGATGTTACGTGTGAAGTGTGGGTGTGATACCTGTAAAAAGAAATGACAGCAGGTCAGGGTGATAGTGTTTTTAAGTACAGTAAAGTGATGTTACGTGTGAAGTGTGGGTGTGATACACGTAAAAAGAAATGACAGCAGGTCAGGGTGATAGTGTTTTTAAGTACAGTAAAGTGATGTTACGTGTGAAGTGTGGGTGTGATACACGTAAAAAGAAATGACAGCAGGTCAGGGTGATAGTGTTTTTAAGTACAGTAAAGTGATGTTACGTGTGAAGTGTGGGTGTGATACCTGAAAAAGAAATGACAGCAGGTCAGGGTGATAGTGTTTTTAAGTACAGTAAAGTGATGTTACGTGTGAAGTGTGGGTGTGATACCGTAAAAAGAAATGACAGCAGGTCAGGGTGATAGTGTTTTTAAGTACAGTAAAGTGATGTTACGTGTGAAGTGTGGGTGTGATACCGTAAAAAGAAATGACAGCAGGTCAGGGTGATAGTGTTTTTAAGTACAGTAAAGTGATGTTACGTGTGAAGTGTGGGTGTGATACACTGTAAAAAGAAATGACAGCAGGTCAGGGTGATAGTGTTTTTAAGTACAGTAAAGTGATGTTACGTGTGAAGTGTGGGTGTGATACTCGTAAAAAGAAATGACAGCAGGTCAGGGTGATAGTGTTTTTAAGTACAGTAAAGTGATGTTACGTGTGAAGTGTGGGTGTGATACCTGTAAAAAGAAATGACAGCATGGTCAGGGTGATAGTGTTTTTAAGTACAGTAAAGTGATGTTACGTGTGAAGTGTGGGTGTGATACCTGTAAAAAGAAATGACAGCAGGTCAGGGTGATAGTGTTTTTAAGTACAGTAAAGTGATGTTACGTGTGAACGTTGTGAAGTGTGGGTGTGATACACGTAAAAAGAAATGACAGCAGGTCAGGGTGATAGTGTTTTTAAGTACAGTAAAGTGATGTTACGTGTGAAGTGTGGGTGTGATACACGTAAAAAGAAATGACAGCATGGTCAGGGTGATAGTGTTTTTAAGTACAGTAAAGTGATGTTACGTGTGAAGTGTGGGTGTGATACCGTAAAAAGAAATGACAGCAGGTCAGGGTGATAGTGTTTTTAAGTACAGTAAAGTGATGTTACGTGTGAAGTGTGGGTGTGATACACGTAAAAAGAAATGACAGCAGGTCAGGGTGATAGTGTTTTAAGTACAGTAAAGTGATGTTACGTGTGAAGTGTGGGTGTGATAACCTGTAAAAAGAAATGACAGCAGGTCAGGGTGATAGTGTTTTTAAGTACAGTAAAGTGATGTTACGTGTGAAGTGTGGTGTGATACCTGTAAAAAGAAATGACAGCAGGTCAGGGTGATAGTGTTTTTAAGTACAGTAAAGTGATGTTACGTGTGAAGTGTGGGTGTGATACCGTAAAAAGAAATGACAGCAGGTCAGGGTGATAGTGTTTTTAAGTACAGTAAAGTGATGTTACGTGTGAAGTGTGGGTGTGATACCTGTAAAAAGAAATGACAGCATGGTCAGGGTGATAGTGTTTTTAAGTACAGTAAAGTGATGTTACGTGTGAAGTGTGGGTGTGATACCTGTAAAAAGAAATGACAGCAGGTCAGGGTGATAGTGTTTTTAAGTACAGTAAAGTGATGTTACGTGTGAAGTGTGGGTGTGATACACTGTAAAAAGAAATGACAGCAGGTCAGGGTGATAGTGTTTTTAAGTACAGTAAAGTGATGTTACGTGTGAAGTGTGGGTGTGATACACGTAAAAAGAAATGACAGCATGGTCAGGGTGATAGTGTTTTTAAGTACAGTAAAGTGATGTTACGTGTGAAGTGTGGGTGTGATACACGTAAAAAGAAATGACAGCATGGTCAGGGTGTAGTGTTTTTAAGTACAGTAAAGTGATGTTACGTGTGAAGTGTGTGGTGTGATACACGTAAAAAGAAATGACAGCAGGTCAGGGTGATAGTGTTTTTAAGTACAGTAAAGTGATGTTACGTGTGAAGTGTGGGTGTGTATACACGTAAAAAGAAATGACAGCATGGTCAGGGTGATAGTGTTTTTAAGTACAGTAAAGTGATGTTACGTGTGAAGTGTGGGTGTGATACCTGTAAAAAGAAATGACAGCAGGTCAGGGTGATAGTGTTTTTAAGTACAGTGAAGTGATGTTACGTGTGAAGTGTGGGTGTGATACACGTAAAAAGAAATGACAGCAGGTCAGGGTGATAGTGTTTTTAAGTACAGTGAAGTGATGTTACGTGTGAAGTGTGGGTGTGATACACGTAAAAAGAAATGACAGCAGGTCAGGGTGATAGTGTTTTTAAGTACAGTAAAGTGATGTTACGTGTGAAGTGTGGGTGTGATACCTGTAAAAAGAAATGACAGCAGGTCAGGGTGATAGTGTTTTTAAGTACAGTAAAGTGATGTTACGTGTGAAGTGTGGGTGTGATACCTGTAAAAAGAAATGACAGCAGGTCAGGGTGATAGTGTTTTTAAGTACAGTAAAGTGATGTTACGTGTGAAGTGTGGGTGTGATACACGTAAAAAGAAATGACAGCAGGTCAGGGTGATAGTGTTTTTAAGTACAGTAAAGTGATGTTACGTGTGAAGTGTGGGTGTGATACCTGTACAAAGAAATGACAGCAGGTCAGGGTGATAGTGTTTTTAAGTACAGTAAAGTGATGTTACGTGTGAAGTGTGGGTGTGATACACGTAAAAAGAAATTACAGCATGGTCAGGGTGATAGTGTTTTTAAGTACAGTAAAGTGATGTTACGTGTGAAGTGTGGGTGTGATACCTGTAAAAAGAAATGACAGCAGGTCAGGGTGATAGTGTTTTTAAGTACAGTAAAGTGATGTTACGTGTGAAGTGTGGGTGTGATACCTGTAAAAAGAAATGACAGCAGGTCAGGGTGATAGTGTTTTTAAGTACAGTAAAGTGATGTTACGTGTGAAGTGTGGGTGTGATACCTGTACAAAGAAATGACAGCAGGTCAGGGTGATAGTGTTTTTAAGTACAGTAAAGTGATGTTACGTGTGAAGTGTGGGTGTGATACACGTAAAAAGAAATTACAGCATGGTCAGGGTGATAGTGTTTTTAAGTACAGTAAAGTGATGTTACGTGTGAAGTGTGGGTGTGATACCTGTAAAAAGAAATGACAGCAGGTCAGGGTGATAGTGTTTTTAAGTACAGTAAAGTGATGTTACGTGTGAAGTGTGGGTGTGATACCTGTAAAAAGAAATGACAGCAGGTCAGGGTGATAGTGTTTTTAAGTACAGTAAAGTGATGTTACGTGTGAAGTGTGGGTGTGATACCTGTAAAAAGAAATGACAGCAGGTCAGGGTGATAGTGTTTTTAAGTACAGTAAAGTGATGTTACGTGTGAAGTGTGGGTGTGATACATGTAAAAAGAAATGACAGCAGGTCAGGGTGATAGTGTTTTTAAGTACAGTAAAGTGATGTTACGTGTGAAGTGTGGGTGTGATACCTCTAAAAAGAAATGACAGCAGGTCAGGGTGATAGTGTTTTTAAGTACAGTAAAGTGATGTTACGTGTGAAGTGTGGGTGTGATACCTGTACAAAGAAATGACAGCAGGTCAGGGTGATAGTGTTTTTAAGTACAGTGAAGTGATGTTACGTGTGAAGTGTGGGTGTGATACACGTAAAAAGAAATGACAGCAGGTCAGGGTGATAGTGTTTTTAAGTACAGTGAAGTGATGTTACGTGTGAAGTGTGGGTGTGATACACGTAAACAGAAATGACAGCAGGTCAGGGTGATAGTGTTTTTAAGTACAGTGAAGTGATGTTACGTGTGAAGTGTGGGTGTGATACACGTAAACAGAAATGACCACAGCAGAGAGATGGCTCCCACCACAATTCTGCAGAAAATCCACTTAGATTATCTGCATAAAGACGCCAACATGACAAAACAACCACAAAAAAAGTGGGAGGGTTTTTTTCTGTGACAAGCTTTCCCCAGGGGTGTAACCCACATTTTATTATGAATCTGTTAAAAAAAAACAATATGAAAAAACAAAACCAGTCTACTACAAAGGACAGAAGACTGCAATTTGATTGCCTGATGTTATTTGTTACAGAAAGGGGACCAGCATCATGACGAGTCCGTGGTGGTGCGCAGTGAAACCACTGTCAGAATCATCTCTCACCTTCTGAAGGTAAGGATTGTATGACTTGATGTGTGTCTGTCACCTTGTGAAGGTAAGGCTTGTATGACTTGATGTGTGTCTGTCACTTTGTGAAGGTAAGGATTGTATGACTTGATGTGTGTCTGTCACTTTGTGAAGGTAAGGCTTGTATGACTTGATGTGTGTCTGTCACCTTGTGAAGGTAAGGATTGTATGACTTGATGTGTGTCTGTCACTTTGTGAAGGTAAGGATTGTATGACTTGATGTGTGTCTGTCACCTTGTGAAGGTAAAGATCGTATGACTTGATGTGTGTCTGTCACCTTGTGAAGGTAAGGATTGTATGACTTGATGTGTGTCTGTCACCTTGTGAAGGTAAGGATTGTATGACTTGATGTGTGTCTGTCACCTTGTGAAGGTAAGGATTGTATGACTTGATGTGTGTCTGTCACCTTGTGAAGGTAAGGATTGTATGACTTGATGTGTGTCTGTCACCTTGTGAAGGTAAGGCTTGTATGACTTGATGTGTGTCTGTCACCTTGTGAAGGTAAGGATTGTATGACTTGATGTGCGTCTCTCACCTTGTGAAGGTAAGGATTGTATGACTTGATGTGTGTCTGTCACCTTCTGAAGGTAAGGATTGTATGACTTGATGTGCGTCTCTCACCTTCTGAAGGTAAGGCTTGTATGACTTGATGTGCGTCTCTCACCTTCTGAAGGTAAGGCTTGCTTTTAAATCCCGACACACGGTGATGTAAATATTTTTTTTAAATTTTGAACATTTTACCAGATAATCTGATTTCAAAGTTTTTACACCTCTTTTCATCATTTTAATTCAGCCGCTCAAGTCGGACATTTTATCTGTGAACTGTGTTTACATTTTAGCCTACTGTGTTCGCCCAACGCTACAGCTTTCCCAAACCTTTGTGTTCTCTGCAAGTATCTTCCTCTCCTGACTGGCTCACAATCATGGACCCTTCTTTTATAAAACAAATTGGACTGACACTTTTTAAATACAGCAAGTGCTACCTCGGTGGAGGCGTCTACCAGCGCATACGAACACTGGGGCTGTGTCCTAAGCCCCGCACTGCGCGATCCTGTCGTGGTGGACGTCTCCACCGACTTTGGCACAATCTGCCTCCTGCTGTGCCAGTCCGACACCACTCTTCTGCTTCTTCGTCTCCTCCACTGCCCCTGCACTCGACCTTGCTGCTGCAAACTTCATCTCCTCCTCTGCCGTCTTCGCCTTCGTCTTCTGTCCCGCCGGTGCCGCCTTCACCTTCTGTCCCACCGGTGCCGCTTTCGTCTTCTGTCCCGCCGGCGCTGCCCTCGTCTTCTGTCCCGCTGGTGCCTCCTTCGTCTTCTGTCCCGTCATTGCTGCCTTCGTCTTCTGCCCCGCTGGTGTCTCCTTCGTCTTCTGTCCCGTCGGTGCTGCCTTCGTCTCCACCTTGGCCGCCGCATTGTGATAAACTAAAACTATGCCTTTTTAACGCTCAGTCAACATGCACTGATGGCAAAGCTGATGTCATTGCTGACTTTATCGCAGATGAGCATGTTGACATTGCTTTTATCACCGAAACATGGCTTAACCCCCTTGGTCATGAACCTATACATGTGAGTCTCACTCCGAGTGGTTACAGGCTTGCTTCTTTCCATCGCTCATCCCGAGGTGGTGGTATCGCCATCCTCTACAACGACTCACTCCATTCCCGCCTGTCTTTCTCGCAGTCTCTGCCTTTCTCCCATCCTTCTTTCGAGCACGTTGAAGTATCCTTCCAATCCACCCCCCACCCCATCACCTTCTCCTGTGTCTATCGACCTCCACCTAGCTCTGCCAACACGCTCACCACATCCATGTTTCTCTCTGACTTTGATCAACTTCTTGATTACTACTGTCTCTTACCTGGAAATCTCATCATTCTAGGTGACATCAATGTCCACTATGACAACACTCACCGTTATGACACAAGACATATCATCAACTCTCTGTCCAATCACAATATGACTCAACACATTTCTGAACCAACCCATCAAAAAGGTCACATTCTTGACTGGATCATTTCTCGTGACCACCAAAATTCCGCTACTGACAACTGCTTAGTTCTTTCTACCCGTCTAACTTCAGCCCTTCCATCTGACCACTCTGCAATTCTATGTTCTCTCGACATTTCTCCTCCTTCCCGTACCATGCGCACAGTGACTCGACGCAATCTCAAATCTATCGACCTCTCCACATTTTCATCTGATGCCTTCCGTCTCCTTTCTGAAAAGTCACATAACCTTGCCGATGAATTCTATACTACTCTCCACCATCTTCTGGACACTCATGCTCCAGCCACAAGCCGTCTTTTACCTGACCGCCCCCCTACCCCTGGCTCACTCATGAGATCGCCTGTGCAAAACGTGCCCGCCGCAGAGCAGAGCGCCGCTGGCGCAAATCCAAACTCACTGTACACAGGCAACTTTTCCAAGCCTCTAAAACAAAAGTATCCACCCTCATTGCATCAGCAAAAACAAGCTATTTCCAAACCAAAATCCTGAATGCCTCTTCTTCAAAAGAACTCTTTACAACCATGAATCATCTCCTTGGCACACGAAAAGATTTACCTCTCCCAACAAAACATACAAATGAAGAACTCCCATCTGTATTCTCCAACTATTTCACCACCAAAATACAAACTCTTCGTGACAGGCTTGACAGGACACCCTGTCAACCATGCCCACCTGACCCTTCCTTCTCTGGCACACCTCTTACTACTTTTACCCCAGTCTCACAAGAAGAAATTCTCAACACAATCAGATCCATGTCGTTCAAAACCTGCGAACTGGATCCTCTTCCAGGTTCTCTCTACGCCGACTGTCTCCCTACTCTCCTCCCATTCATCACTGACATCATCAACACTTCTCTTCAAACTGGAACTGTCCCTGATTCTTTCAAGTCTGCTATTGTTCACCCTCTCCTCAAGAAACACAATTTAGATCCAAATGAACTGAAAAATTACCGGCCTATCTCTAATCTCTCTTTCTTGTCAAAACTCCTTGAAAAAGTCGTCCTCAACCAGCTGAACTCTCACCTGTCTGCCAACAATCTCCTCAATCCTTTCCAGTCAGCCTACCGCCAGTGCCATAGCACTGAAACTGCCCTACTACACATTCTCAACAATCTCCTCCTTGCAACTGATACTGGCAAAGTCTCTCTCCTCACACTCCTTGATCTGTCTGCAGCCTTTGATACCATTGATCATGGTATTCTCCTTTCTAGACTTCATCATACTTTTGGCATCTCTGACATTGCTCTGTCTTGGTTCACTTCATACCTATCCAACAGAAAACAAACCGTTCTCATCAATGGCACTTACTCTCAACCTGCATACCTGACCTGTGGTGTTCCACAAGGATCTGTCCTTGGCCCTGTTCTTTTCACTCTTTACACCTCCCCCCTGTCCACCATCATCAACTCCCATTCTATAAAACACCATTTCTATGCTGATGACACCCAACTTCAAGACAGTGACTCACCTGATAATATACAGCGCCTGTTGACTCGCACCACTGAGTGTTACTCGGACATTAAGAACTGGATGACACACAATAGACTTCAGCTTAATGACGACAAAACAGAAGCTATCCTCATTGGCACCTGTCAGAAACTTTCTCAGCTGCCTCCTCTTTCTCTCCCATTATGTAACACATCAGTCCCAATTTCTGATTCAGCTAAAAACCTTGGTGTCTGCATTGACTCTACCCTCTCCATGAACAACTTTGTTTCTCAAACTGCCAGATCCTGCTACTATCATCTCCATCGTATAAGGCTGATCAGGAAGTATCTCTCTGTCGAAACAACTGCAAAACTCGTTCTCTCCTTCATAATGTCTCGCATTGACTATTGCAATTCACTCCTGTCTGGTCTTCCTGCCTCCACCATTCACATCCTACAGCGCATTCAAAACAATGCTGTACGCCTTGTACTGAAAAAGAAAAAAGCTGACCACATATCTCCTCTCCTGGCACAACTTCACTGGCTCCCTGTATCAAAGCGCATACAGTACAAACTAGACACCATGTGCTACAAAAGCCTCAATAACGCAGCCCCCGATTACCTGTCAAGCCTACTTGAGATCTATCTTCCCTCACGTACCCTCCGCTCTGCCTCCGATCCTCTGACTTTTCGCTTTCCACGCACTAAGCTCAATACCTATGGTCCACGAGCCTTCTCTGTTTCTGGTCCACTGTCCTGGAACAAACTTCCTCTCTCAGTCCGTCAGCAACCTACTTTTGTCTCCTTCAAGTCCGCTCTCAAAACTCACCTTTTCTCCTCCGCATAAAATCCTAACCCCCCTCTGCAGCCTGTCTCTGCTCGGAGGGAATCACATGGTTATAATATATAATTGTATATGCTATGCTCTCTATAATTTTCCATTGGTTTTATTCTTGCTTTTATTGCTTTTATTCTTTCTCCCCATTTATAGCCATGCGTGTGTGTGTATGTGTGTGTGTGTGTGTGCGTGCGTGTGTGTGCGTGCGTGCGTGCTTGCGTGTGTGTCTGCTTCAGCGCTTAGATTTGATTTTATCAAGATTTTGCGCTATATAAAAAAATAAATATTGTAATTATAAGTATGACTTGATGTGTGTCTGCCACCTTGTGAAGGTAAGGATTGTATGACTTGATGTGTGTCTCTCACCTTGTGAAGGTAAGGATTGTATGACTTGATGTGTGTCTGTCACCTTGTGAAGGTAAGAATTGTATGACTTGATGTGTGTCTGTCACCTTGTGAAGGTAAGGATTGTATGACTTGATGTGTGTCTGTCACCTTGTGAAGGTAAGGCTTGTATGACTTGATGTGTGTCTGTCACTTTGTGAAGGTAAGGATTGTATGACTTGATGTGTGTCTGTCACCTTGTGAAGGTAAGGATTGTATGACTTGATGTGTGTCTGTCACCTTGTGAAGGTAAGGCTTGTATGACTTGATGTGTGTCTGTCACCTTGTGAAGGTAAGGCTTGTATGACTTGATGTGTGTCTGTCACCTTGTGAAGGTAAGGATTGTATGACTTGATGTGTGTCTGTCACCTTGTGAAGGTAAGGATTGTATGACTTGATGTGTGTCTCTGATCTTGTGAAGGTAAGAATTGTATGACTTGATGTGTGTCTGTCACCTTGTGAAGGTAAGGGTTGTATGACTTGATGTGTGTCTGTCACCTTGTGAAGGTAAGGATTGTATGACTTGATGTGCGTCTGTCACCTTGTGAAGGTAAGGATTGTATGACTTGATGTGTGTCTGTCACCTTGTGAAGGTAAGGCTTGTATGACTTGATGTGTGTCTGTCACCTTGTGAAGGTAAGGATTGTATGACTTGATGAGTGTCTGTCACCTTGTGAAGGTAAGGATTGTATGACTTGATGTGTGTCTGTCACCTTGTGAAGGTAAGGATTGTATGACTTGATGTGTGTCTGTCACCTTGTGAAGGTAAGGCTTGTATGACTTGATGTGTGTCTGTCACCTTGTGAAGGTAAGGATTGTATGACTTGATGTGTGTCTCTGACCTTGTGAAGGTAAGGATTGTATGACTTGATGTGTGTCTGTCACCTTGTGAAGGTAAGGGTTGTATGACTTGATGTGTGTCTGTCACCTTGTGAAGGTAAGGATTGTATGACTTGATGTGCGTCTCTCACCTTTTGAAGGTAAGGATTGTATGACTTGATGTGTGTCTGTCACCTTCTGAAGGTAAGGATTGTATGACTTGATGTGCGTCTCTCACCTTGTGAAGGTAAGGATTGTATGACTTGATGTGTGTCTGTCACCTTGTGAAGGTAAGGGTTGTATGACTTGATGTGTGTCTGTCACCTTGTGAAGGTAAGGCTTGTATGACTTGATGTGTGTCTGCCACCTTGTGAAGGTAAGGATTGTATGACTTGATGTGTGTCTGTCACCTTGTGAAGGTAAGGCTTGTATGACTTGATGTGTGTCTGTCACCTTGTGAAGGTAAGGATTGTATGACTTGATGTGTGTCTCTGACCTTGTGAAGGTAAGAATTGTATGACTTGATGTGTGTCTGTCACCTTGTGAAGGTAAGGGTTGTATGACTTGATGTGTGTCTGTCACCTTGTGAAGGTAAGGATTGTATGACTTGATGTGCGTCTGTCACCTTGTGAAGGTAAGGATTGTATGACTTGATGTGTGTCTGTCACCTTGTGAAGGTAAGGCTTGTATGACTTGATGTGTGTCTGTCACCTTGTGAAGGTAAGGATTGTATGACTTGATGAGTGTCTGTCACCTTGTGAAGGTAAGGCTTGTATGACTTGATGTGTGTCTGTCACCTTGTGAAGGTAAGGATTGTATGACTTGATGAGTGTCTGTCACCTTGTGAAGGTAAGGCTTGTATGACTTGATGTGTGTCTGTCACCTTGTGAAGGTAAGGATTGTATGACTTGATGTGTGTCTGCCACCTTGTGAAGGTAAGGATTGTATGACTTGATGTGTGTCTGTCACCTTGTGAAGGTAAGGGTTGTATGACTTGATGTGTGTCTGTCACCTTGTGAAGGTAAGGATTGTATGACTTGATGTGCGTCTCTCACCTTTTGAAGGTAAGGATTGTATGACTTGATGTGTGTCTGTCACCTTCTGAAGGTAAGGATTGTATGACTTGATGTGCGTCTCTCACCTTGTGAAGGTAAGGATTGTATGACTTGATGTGTGTCTGTCACCTTGTGAAGGTAAGGGTTGTATGACTTGATGTGTGTCTGTCACCTTGTGAAGGTAAGGCTTGTATGACTTGATGTGTGTCTGCCACCTTGTGAAGGTAAGGATTGTATGACTTGATGTGTGTCTGTCACCTTGTGAAGGTAAGGCTTGTATGACTTGATGTGTGTCTGTCACCTTGTGAAGGTAAGGATTGTATGACTTGATGTTGTGTCACCTTGTGAAGGTAAGGATTGTATGACTTGATGTGTGTCTGTCACCTTGTGAAGGTAAGGTTGTATGACTTGATGTGTGTCTGTCACCTTGTGAAGGTAAGGATTGTATGACTTGATGTGGTCGTCACCTTGTGAAGGAGGATGTATGCTTGAGGGTCTTTTGTAAGAAGATTGTATGATGTGTGTCTGTCACCTTGTGAAGGTAAGGTTGTATGACTTGATGTGTGTCTGTCACCTTGTGAAGGTAAGGTTGTATGACTTGATGTTGTCTGTCACCTTGTGAAGGTAAGGTTGTATGACTTGATGTGTGTCTTACCTTGTGAAGGTAAGGATTGTATGACTTGATGTGTGTCTGTCACCTTGTGAAGGTAAGGTTGTATGACTTGATGTGTGTCTGTCACCTTGTGAAGGTAAGGATTGTATGACTTGATGTGTGTCTGCACCTTGTGAAGGTAAGGATTGTATGACTTGATGTGTGTCTGTCACCTTGTGAAGGTAAGGTTGTATGACTGATGTGTGTCTGTCACCTTGTGGAAGGTAAGAAGGTTGTAGACTTGAGTGTCTGTCACTTGTGAAGGTAAGGTTGTATGACTTGATGGTGTCTCACTTGTGAAGGTAAGGTTGTATGACTTGAGATTGTATGACTTGATGTGTGTCTGTCACCTTGTGAAGGTAAGGATTGTATGACTTGATGTGTGTCTGTCACCTTGTGAAGGTAAGGATTGTATGACTTGATGTGTGTCTGTCACCTTGTGAAGGTAAGGTTGTATGACTTGATGTGTGTCTGTCACCTTGTGAAGGTAAGGATTGTATGACTTGATGTGTCTGTCACCTTGTGAAGTAAGGATTGTATGACTTGATGTGTGTCTGTCACCTTGTGAAGGTAAGGTTGTATGACTTGATGTGTGTCTGTCACCTTGTGAAGGTAAGGATTGTATGACTTGATGAGTGTCTGTCACCTTGTGAAGGTAAGGTTGTATGACTTGATGTGTGTCTGTCACCTTGTGAAGGTAAGGATTGTATGACTTGATGTGTGTCTGTCACCTTGTGAAGGTAAGGCTTGTATGACTTGATGTGTGTCTGTCACCTTGTGAAGGTAAGGATTGTATGACTTGATGTGTGTCTGACCTTGTGAAGGTAAGGATTGTATGACTTGATGTGTGTCTGTCACCTTGTGAAGGTAAGGGTTGTATGACTTGATGTGTGTCTGTCACCTTGTGAAGGTAAGGATTGTATGACTTGATGTGCGTCTCTCACCTTTAAGGTAAGGATTGTATGACTTGATGTGTGTCTTACCTTTGAAGGTAAGATTGTATGACTTGATGTGCGTCTCGTCACCTTGTGAAGGTAAGGATTGTATGACTTGATGTGTGTCTGTCACCTTGTGAAGGTAAGGTTGTATGACTTGATGTGTGTCTGTCACCTTGTGAAGGTAAGGCTTGTATGACTTGATGTGTGTCTGTCACCTTGTGAAGGTAAGGATTGTATGACTTGATGTGTGTCTGTCACCTTGTGAAGGTAAGGCTTGTATGACTTGATGTGTGTCTGTCACCTTGTGAAGGTAAGGATTGTATGACTTGATGTGTGTCTCTGTACCTTGTGAAGGTAAGAATTGTATGACTTGATGTGTGTCTGTCACCTTGTGAAGGTAAGGTTGTATGACTTGATGTGTGTCTGTCACCTTGTGAAGGTAAGGATTGTATGACTTGATGTGCGTCTGTCACCTTGTGAAGGTAAGGATTGTATGACTTGATGTGTGTCTGTCACCTTGTGAAGGTAAGGCTTGTATGACTTGATGTGTGTCTGTCACCTTGTGAAGGTAAGGATTGTATGACTTGATGAGTGTCTGTCACCTTGTGAAGGTAAGGCTTGTATGACTTGATGTGTGTCTGTCACCTTGTGAAGGTAAGGATTGTATGACTTGATGAGTGTCTGTCACCTTTGAAGGTAAGGCTTGTATGACTTGATGTGTGTCTGTCACCTTGTGAAGGTAAGGATTGTATGACTTGATGTGTGTCTGCCACCTTGTGAAGGTAAGGATTGTATGACTTGATGTGTGTCTGTCACCTTGTGAAGGTAAGGGTTGTATGACTTGATGTGTGTCTGTCACCTTGTGAAGGTAAGGATTGTATGACTTGATGTGGTCTGTCACCTTGTGAAGGTAAGGATTGTATGACTTGATGTGTGTCTGTCACCTTGTGAAGGTAAGGATTGTATGACTTGATGTGGTCTTCACCTTGTGAAGGTAAGGATTGTATGACTTGATGTGTGTCTGTCACCTTGTGAAGGTAAGGTTGTATGACTTGATGTGTGTCTGTCACCTTGTGAAGGTAAGGATTGTATGACTTGATGTGTGTCTGTCACCTTGTGAAGGTAAGGATTGTATGACTTGATATTTTCTCTGACTTGTGAAGTAAGGATTGTAGACTTGATGTGTCTCACTTGTGAAGGTAAGATTGTATGACTTGATGTGTGTCTGTCACCTTGTGAAGGTAAGGATTGTATGACTTGATGTGTGTCTCTGACCTTGTGAAGGTAAGAATTGTATGACTTGATGTGTGTCTGTCACCTTGTGAAGTAAGGATTGTATGACTGATGTGTGTCTGTCACCTTGTGAGGTAGGATTGTATGACTTGATGTGCGTCTGTCACCTTGTGAAGGTAAGGATTGTATGACTTGATGTGTGTCTGTCACCTTGTGAAGGTAAGGTTGTATGACTTGATGTTGTCTGTCACCTTGTGAAGGTAAGGATTGTATGACTTGATGTGCCTGTCACCTTGTGAAGGTAAGGATTGTATGACTTGATGTGTGTCTGTCACCTTGTGAAGGTAAGGCTTGTATGACTTGATGTGTGTCTGTCACCTTGTGAAGGTAAGGATTGTATGACTTGATGAGTGTCTGTCACCTTGTGAAGGTAAGGTTGTATGACTTGATGTGTGTCTGTCACCTTGTGAAGGTAAGGATTGTATGACTTGATGTGTGTCTGTCACCTTGTGAAGGTAAGGATTGTATGACTTGATGTGTGTCTGTCACCTTGTGAAGGTAAGGATTGTATGACTTGATGTGTGTCTGTCACCTTGTGAAGGTAAGGATTGTATGACTTG
>JAPXFY010000013.1:3605106-3657606 GCA_030674185.1 Monoplex corrugatus | reverse complement strand
GTCTGGTCTTTCTTGTCCCGTCCCATACTCTCTTGTCTTGTCGTGTTTTGTTCTGTCTTGTCCTGTCCCATCATGTCTGGTCTTTCTTGTCCCGTCCCATACTCTCTTGTCTTGTCGTGTTTTGTTCTGTCTTGTCCTGTCCCATCATGTCTGGTCTTGGCCTGTCCTTTCTATCCTGTCCCATTCATTATCCTCTCGTCCTGTCTTGTCCTATTTCAACATGTCTTGTTCTGTTCAGTCCCATTTTTTTCTCTCGCTGTCCTGTTGTATCATGTCTTGTCTTATTGTCTTGTTTTGCCTTGTCTTGTCTTGTCTTGTCTTGTCTTATCTTGTCAGTTTTTATGTCCTTGTCTCAGATCTGTGAGCTTAAAGGTCTTGTTTTTCACTGTCTGCAGCTTTTGCCTTGGTTCACATGATGTGTGTTTCGGTATAGGTTATGTTCCATGGTTCACATGATGTGTGTTTCGGTATAGGTTATTTCCATGGTTCTCATGTGTGTTTCGGTATAGGTTATGTTCCATGGTTCACATGATGTGTGTTTCGGTATAGGTTATGTTCCATGGTTCACATGATGTGTGTTTCGGTATAGGTTATGTTCCATGGTTCACATGATGTGTGTTTCGGTATAGGTTATGTTCCATGGTTCACATGATGTGTGTTTCGGTATAGGTTATGTTCCATGGTTCACATGATGTGTGTTTCGGTATAGGTTATGTTCCATGGTTCACATGATGTGTGTTTCGGTATAGGTTATGTTCCATGGTTCACATGATGTGTGTTTCGGTATAGGTTATGTTCCATGGTTCACATGATGTGTGTTTCGGTATAGGTTATGTTCCATGGTTCACATGATGTGTGTTTCGGTATAGGTTATGTTCCATGGTTCACATGATGTGTGTTTCGGTATAGGTTATGTTCCATGGTTCACATGATGTGTGTTTCGGTATAGGTTATGTTCCATGGTTCACATGATGTGTGTTTCGGTATAGGTTATGTTCCATGGTTCACATGACGTGTGTTTCGGTATAGGTTATGTTCCATGGTTCACATGATGTGTGTTTCGGTATAGGTTATGTTCCATGGTTCACATGACGTGTGTTTCGGTATAGGTTATGTTCCATGGTTCACATGATGTGTGTTTCGGTATAGGTTATGTTCCATGGTTCACATGATGTGTGTTTCGGTATAGGTTATGTTCCATGGTTCACATGATGTGTGTTTCGGTATAGGTTATGTTCCATGGTTCACATGATGTGTGTTTCGGTATAGGTTATGTTCCATGGTTCACATGATGTGTGTTTCGGTATAGGTTATGTTCCATGGTTCACATGATGTGTGTTTCAGTATAGGTTATGTTCCATGGTTCACATGATGTGTGTTTCGGTATAGGTTATGTTCCATGGTTCACATGTGTGTTTCGGTATAGGTTATGTTCCATGGTTCACATGATGTGTGTTTCGGTATAGGTTATGTTCCATGGTTCACATGATGTGTGTTTCGGTATAGGTTATGTTCCATGGTTCACATGATGTGTGTTTCGGTATAGGTTATGTTCCATGGTTCACATGATGCGTGTTTCGGTATAGGTTATGTTCCATGGTTCACATGATGCGTGTTTCGGTATAGGTTATGTTCCATGGTTCACATGATGTGTGTTTCGGTATAGGTTATGTTCCATGGTTCACATGATGTGTGTTTCGGTATAGGTTATGTTCCATGGTTCACATGATGTGTGTTTCGGTATAGGTTATGTTCCATGGTTCACATGATGTGTGTTTCGGTATAGGTTATGTTCCATGGTTCACATGATGTGTGTTTCGGTATAGGTTATGTTCCATGGTTCACATGATGTGTGTTTCGGTATAGGTTATGTTCCATGGTTCACGTGATGTGTGTTTCGGTATAGGTTATGTTCCATGGTTCACATGATGTGTGTTTCGGTATAGGTTATGTTCCATGGTTCACATGATGTGTGTTTCGGTATAGGTTATGTTCCATGGTTCACATGATGTGTGTTTCGGTATAGGTTATGTTCCATGGTTCACATGATGTGTGTTTCGGTATAGGTTATGTTCCATGGTTCACATGATGTGTGTTTCGGTATAGGTTATGTTCCATGGTTCACATGATGTGTGTTTCGGTATAGGTTATGCTCCATGGTTCACATGATGTGTGTTTCGGTATAGGTTATGTTCCATGGTTCACATGATGTGTGTTTCGGTATAGGTTATGTTCCATGGTTCACATGATGTGTGTTTCGGTATAGGTTATGTTCCATGGTTCACATGATGTGTGTTTCGGTATAGGTTATGTTCCATGGTTCACATGATGTGTGTTTCGGTATAGGTTATGTTCCTTGGTTCACATGATGTGTGTTTCGGTATAGGTTATGTTCCATGGTTCACATGATGTCTGTGTCAGTATAGCGTATCGTGTGCCTTGGCTGATTACTGTTAAGGAATTTGATGTCTCTGGGAATGAAGAAATTATATTTCTTGAATATTTGTATGAATTATTTATTATGTGAGTTATTTCCTGTGAGAAGGGGACATTGATGTCTGATGATAGGATCTTACATTATTGTTTTTAATGTTGTCCATTAGTCACATCACTCATTATGTACATCACTCATTATGTATTACCAGATGTCACCACCAACACCTTGGTGTCCATGTTTGTTATGTTTGTCGTTGTGTTGTTTTTATTGTTGTTTGTCGTTGTGTTCATTTTTCAGTTTCCCTGGAACCACCAACGACACCTTGCTGTCCATGTTTATTATGTTTGTTGTTGTTGTGTTGTTGTATACTTGGTATGTTTGTTATTGTGTCCATTTTACGGTTTCCCTGGTGCCACCAACGATACATTGCTGTCCATGTTTGTTATATTTGTTGTCGTGTTGTTTTTATAGTTGTTATGTTTGTCGTTCATTTTGCAGTTTCTCTGATGCCACCAACGACACCTTGCTGTCCGTGTTTGTTATGTTTATCGTTGTGTTGTTTTTACGGTTATGTTTATCATGTTCATTTGATAGTTTCCCTGGTGCCACCAACGACACCTTGCTGTCCGTGTTTGTTATGTTTATCGTTGTGTTGTTTTTACGGTTATGTTTATCATGTTCATTTGATAGTTTCCCTGGTGCCACCAACGACACCTTGCTGTCCAAATTTACTCACAATCACCGTGGCAACCCCTACTACCAAGTGCCCCAGCTGAAGGAAGGCGCCTTCAACATCATGCATTACGCCGGCAAGGTCAAATACTGTGTCAAGGTTAGTGGGTCATTACCTTTGTTCTTAGGTATGGGAGGTAACTCTTTATTTCACTATCTGATCACATTGATATTATTCATTATGTGTGTACTGCTAGTTAATTCTGACTAGTGTTTATACAGATAAGTGACTGCTGGGGTCAGCATTTTGAAGTATTGTAAATACAGCTAGGTGGCCCCCAAATCAAGAAAGGGAAGACAGGGCTGTGCACTTCACATTCGCAGAAACAATCAGACTTAAAAACAGTCCACAACAACACAAACAAAATAGAAACCTTTCGTGCAGATTGTTTTTCCAGCATCACCTTGTGAAAGGTATCTGCTTCATATGTGCTGAACAGACGGACGGCCAGCTCTGTCCACCAGTAAAGTTCCTCTGTGTTAGCCTGCCTGTCTGTTTTGTCATCTCACTTGCTTGACCTCTCTGTGCAAGGTAGACAACTCTGGCCTCTCTCTCTCTCTCCTGAGGACGACAAACAAACCGGACTCACTGTACTGTATCAGATCAACAGACTGTTCGGATGTCATCTGTTTGTTCTGAGATGGTTTGAAGACTGTTTTGATGTCCTTTGACACCTGTGTCCACAGTTTTGATGTCCTTTGACACCTGTGTCCACAGTTTTGATGTCCTTTGACACCTGTGTCCACAGTTTTGATGTCCTTTGACACCTGTCCAGTGATCCTTGACACCTGTGTCCACAGTTTGATGTCCTTTCACACTCTGTGTCCACAGTTTTGATGTCCTTTGACACCTGTGTCCACAGTTTTGATGTCCTTTGACACCTGTGTCCACAGTTTTGATGTCCTTTGACACCTGTGTCCACAGTTTTGATGTCCTTTGACACCTGTGTCCACAGTTTTGATGTCCTTTCACACCTGTGTCCACAGTTTTGATGTCCTTTACACCTGTGTCCACAGTTTTGATGTCCTTTGACACCTGTGTCCACAGTTTTGATGTCCTTTCACACCTGTGTCCACAGTTTTGATTTCCTTTGACACCTGTGTCCACAGTTTTGATGTCCTTTCACACCTGTGTCCACAGTTTTGATTTCCTTTGACACCTGTGTCCACAATGTCTTTGATTTCCATTTTCCACACCTGTGTCCACAGTTTTGATGTCCTTTGACACCTGTGTCCACAGTTTTGATGTCCTTTCACACCTGTGTCCACAGTTTTGATGTCCTTTCACACCTGTGTCCAGTGTGAGGCTTGTTGACCAGAAAACTGTGGAAACTGCGACAGTGACGCATACCACACTAGATGGGTGTCGTTGTACTTAGCGAGATAATCCTCCACATTATCCCCCATAGTTTTTGTTGTTTTTGTTTTTGTTGTTGTTTTTGTTTTTGTTTGTTGTTTTTGTTTTTTTTGAATCTTCCAACCTCCTGTTCAAGAAAAAATTGACGAGCATGACATACACACACACACACACACACACACACACACACACACACAACACACACACACACACACACACACACACACACACACCACACCACCACACACACACACACACACAATAAGGACCTAGAATCAGCAAACTCCACGCACACACACACACCACCACACACGACACGACCACACACGACACAACACACACACACAACACCACACACACACTTACAACCACACACACACCCAACACCCACACCCACAACCACAACACACACCACACACCCTTAGCACCACACCATAAAAAGACCTGAATCCATACCATGCAAGCCACACACAACACACACACACCACAACGCACACACAGACACAGACACCACACACAGAGCACACACACACACACACACCACACACAACACACACACCCTTATCACACACACACATGACACCACACACACACACAACACACACACACACACACACACACACACACACACACACACACAAACACACACCTAACACACAGCACAGCAAACACACACACACACACACACACACACACACACACACACACACACACACACACACACACACACACCACACACACACACACACACACAACACACACACACACACACACACACCAACACACCACACACCACACACACACACACACACACACACACACACTACACACACCACACCACTTACACACACACACACACACACCAACACCACACACACACACACACACACACACACACACTACACACACACTTACACACACTACCCACACCACACACACACACACACACCACACACTACACCCCACACCCCTTACACACACACCCCTTAACACACACACACACCACAACACAACACCACACACACACACACACACACACACTTACACAACCACTCACACACCAAACACCCTTACACACACACGCACACACACGCACACCACACACACACAACACACACCACACAACACACAACACACCACACACACACACACAGCACACACACACACCACACAACACACACACACACACACAACACACACACACACACACCAACCAACAATGAGACCTGGAGAATCAACACATCCACATGCACAGATGTCATACACACATGACACAGACACAGACACACTCTGCACACAACTCAGACACATACACACATGCAGCACACTGACACAGACTAAACATGGCATCAGACAGACGCACACTGAGGTGGTTTGTGCTGTGTGCAGGGTTTTCGAGAGAAGAACTCTGACCTCGTCAGTGACAGATTGTGACACACTGAAGATGAGTATGGCTTTGTGAGAGACTGATGTAAGTGTGTGTGTGTGCGCGGCGTGTGCGTTGAGTGTGTATGTCTGTGTGTGTGTGTGTGTGTGTTAAGAGTTGTGTTCAAGAGGGATTCATTGTCATCAGACTGTTCCAGATATGCTCCACCAGATGTGCCAGCTATTTTCTGGCAGACTCTCAGAGCCTGTGTAAAACCCTATGTGCTGGCATGGTCTTAAAATGTGGAATGGGGAGAGGGACGTATTGAACAGTAAGCTGACACCACCAGAATGAGGGAAACATTAACATGGGCAGCACATAGGCCAGTGGACCTATTGAACAGTAAGCTGACACCACCAGGATGAGGGAAACGTTAACATGGGCAGCACATAGGCCAGTGGACGTATTGAACAGTAAGCTGACACCACCAGGATGAGGGAAACATTAACATGGGCAGCACATAGGCCAGTGGACCTATTGAACAGTAAGCTGACACCACCAGGATGAGGGAAACATTAACATGGGCAGCACATAGGCCAGTGGACGTATTGAACAGTAAGCTGACACCACCAGGATGAGGGAAACATTAACATGGGCAGCACATAGGCCAGTGGACGTATTGAACAGTAAGCTGACACCACCAGAATGAGGGAAACATTAACATGGGCAGCACATAGGCCAGTGGACGTATTGAACAGTAAGCTGACACCACCAGGATGAGGGAAACATTAACATGGGCAGCACATAGGCCAGTGGACGTATTGAACAGTAAGCTGACACCACCAGAATGAGGGAAACATTAACATGGGCAGCACATAGGCCAGTGGACGTATTGAACAGTAAGCTGACACCACCAGAATGAGGGAAACATTAACATGGGCAGCACATAGGCCAGTGGACGTATTGAACAGTAAGCTGACACCACCAGAATGAGGGAAACATTAACATGGGCAGCACATAGGCCAGTGGACGTATTGAACAGTAAGCTGACACCACCAGAAGGAGGGAAACATTAACATGGGCAGCATGTAGGCCAGTGGACGTATTGAACAGTAAGCTGACACCACCAGAATGAGGGAAACATTAACATGGGCAGCACATAGGCCAGTGGACGTATTGAACAGTAAGCTGACACCACCAGAAGGAGGGAAACATTAACATGGGCAGCATGTAGGCCAGGTTTCTGTTATGTTGCAAGCTGGGGTTGAACTTGAGAGATCAGGCATGTTACTGAAGTTGTAAATGTGTGTGTGTGTGTGCGTGTGTGTATGTGTGTGTGTGTGTGTGTGTGTGTGTGTGTGTGTGTGTGTGTGTGTGTGTGTGTGTGTGTGTGTATGTTTGTGTGTGTGTACGTGCACGCATGTGCGCCTGCTTGTGCAAGCAAATGTTACCCACAAACTCTTACTCACACACATACACACACACACACACACTCAGACACACATATGCTTACATAAATGCACAGACGCATGCATGCTTGCACACACACACACACACACACACACACACACACACACACACACACACACACAGTGTACCAATTGTAGCAAGATTTCATACTGTCAAAAGATAAAACAGAAGTAGACATATGCTTACTGTTTCTTAGCTTGAAAAATATGCATCAATCTGTCAGTGAATAAAACAAAGTGAAACAGCCACAATTTGTAGAAATGAGATCTGTTTGATCAGGAAAAAAAAGTACTGTAGCTTAATTGTAAATATCTGTAAACTTTACATATATTAAAAGAAACAACACATGGACATGTTAAATGTAGAATAAAATGAAACCAAAAAAAAAAAAGAAAGACAAATTCTAAAAAGAAAAAAAAAAAAAAAATTTAGAAATGCTGTTACTGTTAAGGGAAGTAACACACTTGCTGCCCAGCGGCAGTTTTCCCTGTGTGCAACAGTCGTGTCCCTTTACCCATTTTACTTGACAAGGGAAGTAACATACTTGTTGGCCAGTGGCAGTTTTCCCTGTGTGCAACAGTTGTGTCCCTTTACCCATTTTACTTGACAAGGGAAGTAACATGCCTGTTGGCCAGTGGCAGAGTTTTTCATGTGTGCAACAGTTGTGCCCCTTTACCCATTACTTGTTAGGCGCCATGAATGTGCCAACCATATTCCAACTTCATGTTATCAGCATCTTGTGCTAGTTGCTGTAAATATGTAGTCTTGTGAGGCTGTTAAGTACAAAGGCATTGTTTTTAATTGTGCGTGTTCACGCGTGTGTGTGTGTGTGTGTGTGTGTGTGTGTGTGTGTGTGTGTGTGTGTGTGTGTGTGTTTGTGTGTTACAGGCATTAGCCCTGTGGCTGTGTTGAGGTGGTCAGTGGTTCGAACCTTCTTCCAGTGTCTGTCTGCCTTTCTTTGTGCTGGTCGTAGATACCGTGCCACTGGGGGTGAGTTGTGTGTGTGTGTGTGTGTGTTTTTGTTTGTGTGTGTTTTCTGTGTTGATGTTTCCTGTGTGTGTGTGTGTGTGTGTGTGTGTGTGTGTGTGTGTGTGTGTGTGTTGTTGTCTCGTGTGTTTCTGTGTGTTTTTCTGTTTGAATGTGTGTGTGTGTGCGTGCGGGCGCTTGCATGTGCACACATGTGCATGTTTCTGTGTGCATGTTTCTGTGTGTGAGTTTATGTGTGTGTATATCACTATATGCATATGTGTGTACGCATGTATGTTTTTGTGTCTATATTTGTTTGTTTGTGTGTTTGGGTAGAGATTTTCACAAACATAATTTCCTGATGAATGAATCGTATGCGACCTGGCAATGTAGAGTTACTGCATTCTGTACTGGCGTCATGGGGCACCTTTCTGCCAAGTCTTCTTCCAGTTATGGACAGCCTCGGTCACTTGTTGCTGACCACAACATACTGACGTATATTGTTGTGTGTGTACTGTTTACGTCTCTTGTTGCTGACCACAACATACTGACGTATATGTGTGTGTCTACTGTTTACGTCTCTTGTTGCTGACCACAACATACTGACGTATATGTGTGTGTACTGTTTACGTCTCTTGTTGCTGACCACAACATACTGACGTATATGTGTGTGTGTACTGTTTACGTCTCTTGTTGCTGACCACAACATACTGATGTATATATGTGTGTGTACTGTTTACGTCTCTTGTTGCTGACCACAACATACTGACGTATATGTGTGTCTACTGTTTACGTCTCTTGTTGCTGACCACAACATACTGACGTATATGTGTGTGTCTACTGTTTACGTCTCTTGTTGCTAACCACAACATACTGCCGTATATGTGTGTCTACTGTTTACGTCTCTTGTTGATAACCACAACATACTGACGTATATGTGTGTGTGTACTGTTTACGTCTCTTGTTGATAACCACAACATACTGACGTATATGTGTGTGTGTACTGTTTACGTCTCTTGTTGATAACCACAACATACTGACGTATATATATGTGTGTGTGTACTGTTTACGTCACTTGTTGCTGACCACAACATACTGACGTGTATGTGTGTGTACTGTTTACGTCTCTTGTTGCTGACCACAACATACTGACGTATATGTGTGTCTACTGTTTACGTGTTTCACATGTTGTGTGCTGTATTGGTTGTCTGTGTACACAATTATGTCAGTTTGTAGTGTGTTGTTTCTAAACAGTGTACGTGTGTCACATGGACTGACATGGCATGGTCTGTGTGTGTAGTGTGTTGTTTTTACATAGTGTATATATGTGTTACATAGAATGATGTCACATGACATGGTCTGTGTGTTGTTTTTTATATAGTGTATATATGTGTTACATAGAATGATGTCACATGACATGGTCTGTGTGTGTAGTGTGTTGTTTTTACATAGTGTATATATGTGTTACATAGAATGATGTCACATGACATGGTCTGTGTGTGTAGTGTGTTGTTTTTATATAGTGTATATATGTGTTACATAGAATGATGTCACATGACATGGTCTGTGTGTGTAGTGTGTTGTTTTTATATAGTGTATATATGTGTTACATAGAATGATGTCACATGACATGGTCTGTGTGTGTAGTGTGTTGTTTTTATATAGTGTATATATGTGTTACATAGAATGATGTCACATGACATGGTCTGTGTGTGTAGTGTGTTGTTTTTACATAGTGTATATATGTGTTACATAGAATGATGTCACATGACATGGTCTGTGTGTGTAGTGTGTTGTTTTTATATAGTGTATATATGTGTTATATAGAATGTCATATGACATGGTCTGTGTGTGTAGTGTGTTGTTTTTATATAGTGTATATATGTGTTACATAGAATGATGTCACATGACATGGTCTGTGTGTGTAGTGTGTTGTTTTTATATAAGTGTATATATGTGTTACATAGAATGATGTCACATGACATGGTCTGTGTGTGTAGTGTGTTGTTTTTATATAGTGTATATATGTGTTACATAGAATGATGTCACATGACATGGTCTGTGTGTGTAGTGTGTTGTTTTTATATAGTGTATATATGTGTTACATAGAATGATGTCACATGACATGGTCTGTGTGTGTAGTGTGTTGTTTTTATATAGTGTATATATGTGTTACATAGAATGATGTCACATGACATGGTCTGTGTGTGTAGTGTGTTGTTTTTACATAGTGTATATATGTGTTACATAGAATGATGTCACATGACATGGTCTGTGTGTGTAATGTGTTGTTTTTACACAGTGTATATATGTGTTACATAGAATGATGTCACATGGCATTGTCTGTGTGTGTAATGTGTTGTTTTTACACAGTGTATATATGTGTTACATAGAATGATGTCATATGAAGTTCTCATTTGAAAATTGTATGCTAGCAAAGATCACGTTTTGAACTTTGTGGTAATATCAAATACTTTGCCATCAATCATACTTTAGTAGCTGTAAAATAAAATAGAAAAGTAGTAAAAATGGTGCGTCAGCAGGGAAAAAAACAAAAGCCAACGGCCTGGCGGCTGGGAACTCGCCCGGGTGCGCACTGGCCGTCTTGAAAGAATTAAGACAGTATGTGCATGTGTTACATGGAATGACATGACGTGGTCTGTGTGTGTCTGTGTGCAGAGGCCGACAGGAAGGCCAGGAAAAGGCCGACCGATTCCCACCGACATGAAGTCGTCGTCGGTGAAAAGTTGCTCAAGTGAGTGAAAGTTGATTTTGTGTGTGTGTGTGTGTGTGTGTGTGTGGTGTGTGTGTGTGTGTGTGTGTGTGTGTGTGTGTGTGTGTGTGTGTGTGTGTGTGTGTGTGTGTGTGTGTGTGTGATTGTCTATATATGTGTGTGTGTATGAACATGTATGTATATAGCATACTTACTATTCATTGTTACTTGAATGGCATTTTACCTGATTGTCTCTATATGTGTGTGTGTATGTACATGTATGTATATAGCATACTTACTATTCATTGTTACCTGAATGACATTTTACCATTTGTATTCAGTGTGATTTGTGGTTTGTTGGTGTCATGTGTTCTGCTTACAGAATTAAAGACATGATATTTCTAATGACTGATTTATTAACTCATACATTTTGATGTCAGAGACATATCTGAAACAACTAATTGATTGACTCGTACATTTTAAAATCAAAGATTTACAGATGGTTAATTGATTAACTCATACATTTTAAAATTGAAGATATACAGATGGTTAAATATGGATGATTAATTGATTAACTCATACATTTTATAATTAAAGATGCACAGATGTATAATTGATTAACTCGTACATTTTAAAATCAAAGATATGCAGATGATTGATTGATTAATTTGTACATTTTTTTTATTTGATTAATTCGTACATTGTTTTTAACGTGGCGTTAACCCTGGTATGGCTCTAGTAGTTGGCTAGGTATGAGCCATGTGAACCTGAACCTGAACTCTCACATTGTCATCTTTACTGTGGTCTGTGTGGGATTCATACTCAAGTCTTTAAGCGTGGGCATTGGTCAGTATTATGTGTTGGTACCAAGAGTGTGGACAACAGACTACAGATCTGACAGCCCATGTGAGACAGATCTAGGGGCAAAATGATGGAATGATTGGCACACGCTGGAGTTGACATCAGTGTGTGTGTGTAATTATAGAGATGGCCACAGTTTCTGTGGGAGAGGAAGAATTACATACACAAAAGAAGGAAATGGCAGTCAGTTTTGTTGTGGACACTTTATGTATGGCTTGTCTATGGACGTGTTCTGGCCAGGTTGTGAGTGTTCTGTGTTATGTGACCTTGCTGTGTGAAGGGTATGGGAGATGGTTGTGGGATGTTTTTACTCATGTCTTTAACATCTTTTTATATGGTCATCCTTATGTGTGCTGTGAGTTTGTGATTCTTGCGTTATTAAATGTGTGTGTTATGTAACGTAGGTCCACTTACACCCCTTCTGTGTTACATAACGTAGGTCCACTTACACCCTTCTGTGTACGTAACGTAGGTCCACTCACACCCCTTCTGTGTGACGTAACGTAGGTCCACTCACACCCCTTCTGTGTGACGTGACGTAGGTCCACTTACACCCCTTCTGTGTGACGTGACGTAGGTCCACTTACACCCCTTCTGTGTGACGTAACGTAGGTCCACTTACACCCCTTCTGTGTGACGTAACGTAGGTCCACTCACACCCCTTCTGTGTGACGTAACGTAGGTCCACTCACACCCCTTCTGTGTGACGTAACGTAGGTCCACTTACACCCCTTCTGTGTGACGTAACGTAGGTCCACTTACACCCCATTCTGTGGACGTAACGTAGGTCCACTTACACCCCTTCTGTGTGACGTAACGTAGGTCCACTTACACCCCTTCTGTGTACGTAACGTAGGTCCACTTACACCCCTTCTGTGTGATACGTAGTAGGTCCACTTACACCCCTTCTGTGTGACATAACGTAGTCCACTTACAGCCCTTCTGTGGTGACGTAACGTAGAGGTCCACTTACACCCCTTCTGTGTGACGTAACGTAGGTCCGCTTACACCCCTTCTGTGTGACGTAACGTAGGTCCGCTTACACCCCTCCTGTGTTACGTAACGTAGGTCCACTTACAGCCCTTCTGTGTGACGTAACGTAGGTCCGCTTACACCCCTCCTGTGTTACGTAACGTAGGTCCACTTACACCCCATCTGTGTTACGTAACGTGGGTCCACTTACACCCCTCCTGTGTTACGTAACGTATGTCCGCTTACACCCCATCTGTGTTACATAACGTAGGTCCGCTTACACCCTTCTGTGTTACATAACGTAGGTCCGCTTATACCCCTTCTGTGTTACGTAACGTAGGTCCGCTTACACCCCTTCTGTGTTACGTAACGTAGGTCCGCTTACACCCCTTCTGTGTTACGTAACGTAGGTCCGCTTACACCCCTTCTGTGTTACGTAACGTAGGTCCACTTACACCCCTTCCCCACCCAGCCCACCACCTTCACCCTGACCGAGTGTCTGTGTGTTCTCGACGTGTTCTTATCTTCCTTTTTTCCTCACCCCCACCCCACGACCCCCACCAGACAAAGGGAGCGCAGTCTTGCTGCCTCGGCCATGTCCAACCTCAACGAAGCAGGAAAGACCACAGGGAATAGGAGTGACCTTGACCTTGTGTTTTCACGTCGGCACGACCTTCACGAGGAGCTGATGATGTACAGCAGTATGGAATCCAACCTGCCGCCCTCTGACGCCAAAGTGATACGCCGTGCACGCCAGCTGCTGATGTTGGTGGTTTTCAGCTGTTTGGGGGGGGGGGGGGGGGGGGGGGGGGGTGAAAAGACTGAAGGGCTTTGGTATTCTAGCTGAAAGGCGAAAAGACTTTGGGGTTATTTGTAGCTGACAATGGCAAAAAGATAAAGGAGTTTAGGATTGTAGTTGATGTTGGTAAAAAGACAAAGGGGTGTGGGTGGTAATTGACAATGGTAAAAAGACAAAGGGGTGTGGGTGGTAATTGACAATGGTAAAAAGACAAAGAGGTGTGGGTGGTAATTGACTATGGTAAAAAGACAAAGGAGTGTGGGTGGTAATTGACAATGGTAAAAAGACAAAGGGGTGTGGGTGGTAATTGACAATGGTAAAAAGACAAAGGGGTGTGGGTGGTAATTGACAATGGTAAAAAGACAAAGGGGTGTGGGTGGTAATTGACTATGGTAAAAAGACAAAGGGGTGTGGGTGGTAATTGACAATGGTAAAAAGACAAAGGGGTGTGGGTGGTAATTGACAATGGTAAAAAGACAAAGGGGTGTGGGTGGTAATTGACTATGGTAAAAAGACAAAGGGGTGTGGATGGTAATTGACAATGATAAAAAGACAAAGGGTGTGGGTGGTAATTGACAATGGTAAAAAGACAAAGGGGTGTGGGTGGTAATTGACTATGGTAAAAAGGACAAAGGGTGTGGGTGGTAATTGATATGGTAAAAGACAAAGGAGTGTGGGTGGTAATTGACTATGGTAAAAAGACAAAGGGGTGTGGGTAGTAATTGACAATGATAAAAAGACGAGATCAACCTTTTGACCCTACCATGATTCTCCGTGACAAAGATGCGAGAGCCTTGATGGCGACTCTTTGTGTGATGAAGACAAAATGACATGTAAATGGACAGAATATTTCAAAGATCTTTTAAACCCAACTGGTCAAAACAACATCAAAGCCTTGTTCATCCTGAAGTATCCAGACTACAAAGATCCAGACATCCTGGAGAACATGATCAGAACAGCGCTAAAGAGATGTTTGACACACAAAGAACCAGACACACAAAGAACCAGACACACAAAGAACCAGACACAAAGAACCAGACACACAAAGAACCAGACATCTGGAGAACATGATCAGAACAGCACTAAAGAGATGTTTGACACACAAAGAACCAGACACACAAAGAACAGACACACAAAGAACATGATCAGAACAGCACTAAAGAGATGTTTGACACACAAAGAACCATAGTGGAGAAAGCGATCAGAAGAACACTGAAAGTATGTTTGACTCACCAAGAACCAGACACACAAAGAAGCAGACACACAAAGAACCATAGTGGAGAAAGCGATCAGAAGAACACTCAAGATACAACAGACACACAAAGAACCAGACACACAAAGAACCATAGTGGAGAAAGTGATCAGAAGAACACTCAAGATACATTTGACTCACCAAGAACCAGACACAAAGAACCAGACACACAAAGAACCATAGTGGAGAAAGCGATCAGAAGAACACTCAAGATATGTTTGACACACAAAGAACCAGACACACAAAGAACCAGACACACAAAGAACCATAGTGGAGAAAGCGATCAGAGGAGCACTCAAGATATGTTTGACACACAAAGAACCAGACACACAAAGAACCAGACACACAAAGAACCAGACACAGAGAAAGATATAAGAAGAAGATTAGAATATGTTTGACACACAAAGAACCAGACATCATGGAGAAATGAATGGGAAGATCAGTGAAGATATCTTGGACCTGCAGGAGTTCTCTTATAGTGGGGTGTGGTATGTTTCATTGTGATATATCAAGCTGTTTAGGGTTTGTCTTTGTTGTGTTTGAAATGATGCTGATGGTTGTGGTGGTGTTTGAGGTGGTGTTAATGGTAGTGGTGGTGTCTGAGGTGGTGTTAATAGTGGTGGTGTTTGAGGTGGTGTTAATAGTAGTGGTGGTGTTTGAGGTGATACTAATGATAGCAGTGGTATTGGAATTCTGTGTGTGATGGGAGGATCTGATCAAAATGTGTTTGTGTGTTTGTGTTTGTGTGTGTTGTTTGTGTGTGTTTGTGTGTGTGTGTTGTGTGTGTGTTTGTTTGTGTGTTGTTTGTGTGTGTTTGTGTTTGTGTGTGTGTGTGTGTGTGTGTTTGTGTGTGTTTGTGTGTGTGTGTGTGTGTGTGTGTGTTGTTGTGTGGTGTTGTTTGTGTGTGTGTTTGTGTGTGTGTTTGTGTGTGTGTGTGTGTGTGTTGTGTGTGTGTGTTTGTGTGTGTGTGTGTGTGTGTGTGTGTTTGTGTGTGTGTGTGTGTGTGTGTGTGATTTTGTGAGAGAGTTTATGTGTGTGTGTGTGTGAGTGAGTTTGTGAGAGAGTTTGTGTGTGTGTGTGTGAGTTTGTGAGAGAGAGTTTGTGTGTGTATGTGTGTGTGAGTTTGTGAGAGTGAGTTTGTGTGTGTATGTGTGTGTGTGTGCCATCTGAATGCTCCAGAATGGACTCAAGATCTGATATCCTGTGTTCAAATCCCAGCCACCAACACAAAAATCAGCCTGTGTGTTGACCATTTCAGTGGTCAAATGATTGTGATGGTATGAGCGTAGTGTGTCATAGGTCTTATCGCTCTTCCTCCCTCCCCACGTCCACACCTCCCCATTCGTTTCAACACAATCAGCATATGGCTTTTGTGCAGGCTCAAGGAGTCTGTCCCATAACAAATGGTGCACTGCATGGAGCACGTATGGAATTGTCCGAGTACTATGAATTCCTCTTGAGTAAAGTAAACTCCGTGATGAGTCAGTCTGATGTGTCGTCATGCTCCTTGTGTACATCAACTTGTCAGGTTCATGGCAAAGATACAACTTTTCCTGCAATGTTAACCCTTTGACTCCTGCACCCTATCCACCAACTGCAAAAACTTAACTCTTTGACTCCCTCACCTGAACCACCAGCTTCCTGCTCTGGTGGATGAAGTGAGGGAGTCAGAGGGTTAAGTTTTTGCATTGCTGGCAAGGTCAACAGTGCAGGATGCTGGTGGATAGTGTGTGGGAGTCAAAGGGTTAAGTTTTTGCATTGCTAGCAAGGTCAACAGTGCAGGATGCTGGTGGATAGTGTGTGGGGGGTCAAAGGGTTAAACAATTATAGTGATTGTCACTTACCACCTCCATATGATTTGTCGGCTGACAGGGAGGGGCCTGCTGTCACTGAGCTGTGTGTGTGTTGTTGTAGGGAGTAGTTGGTGACGACAGACTTAGGTTTGCGTCTGACTAATCTGCGATCAGTTGGTGTCATGAATCAATGTTTTTATGAATCAGTGTTGATTTTTTTTTCCAGGAAAAAGAAGTCATTCAAGTCTCGAACTGGATCTGTCTTGGTGAGTGTCCATCACTGTTAGTTCTTGTAGTTGGCCTTTTGTGTTTTAATCCCCCCCCCCCCCCCACGCACACACACTTTCCTCAAACTGTGTGTGTGTGTGTCTGGGGCAGGGGGCATGTGGGAAGGTGTGGGTGTGTCCAGCAAGAAACCACAGAACGTTGTTGAATACGTGAACAATTCTGCATCAAACAGAATTTCCATGATGTCAAAGCGCTAAAGGCCATCTTGGGTGGGATCATGTTGGCACACATGCATTCAGTAGGAAACACTCGTTATAACTTGGTGTGTTCTGTTTCTGTATCGCGCAGGGTTTCCATGATGTCAAAGCGCTAAAAGCTGTTGTGGGCAGCGCCATATTTGGATCATGTAACTCAGTGCGTTCTGTGCTGTGTTATTTAGTTTTCGTGACGTCAAAGCGCTCAAAAACATCACGGAGGACACCATGTTGGGATCATTTAACTCTTTATGTTCTGTTTCTGTATCATACATTTTTGATGAAGTGAAAGCACTGAAAGCCATGGCGGATGTCACCTTGTTGGGATCATTTAACTCTTTGTATTCTGTCTCTCTATCGTACAGAGTTTTCGTGACGTCAAAGCGCTAAAAGCCATCGCAGGCAGCACCATGCATGGATCATTTAACTCTTTGTGTTCTGTCTCTTTGTCGTACAGAGTTTCCGTGACGTCAAAGCGCTGAAAGCCATCGCGGGTGGCACCATGTTGGGAGGTGTGCGTGTGTCCAGCAAGAAGCAACCACCCAGCGTCAGCGCCCAGTTCCAGTGGTCACTGACACGTCTGATGAGTACCCTGAACAACGCCAACCCTTACTTCATCCGCTGTATCAAGTCTAACTCTGATAAGGTGTGTGTGTGTGTGTGTGTGTGTGTGTGTGTGTGTATGTGTGTGTGTGTGTATGTGTGTGTGTTGTGTGTGTGTGTCTGTGTGTCTGTGTGTGTCTGTGTGTTGTGTGTGTGTGTGTGTCTGTGTTGTGTGTGTGTGTGTGTGTGTGTGTGTGTGTGTGTGTGTGTGTGTGTGTGTGTAATATGAACACTCTGAGCAATGTTCGATACAGGCAGCACATTAGTTTGATGATTACATTGTGTTAAGACAACTGAGATACACAGGCTTGTTGTTGATGATGATGATGGTGATGATGATGGTGATAATGATGATGACTACGATGATGATGATGATGATGACGACGACGACGGTGATGATGATGATGATAACGATGATAACGATGATGATGATGATGATGATGATAACGGTGATAAATCTTGCTGTTTGATACAGGCGGCGTGTCAGTTCGATGACGACATCGTGTTACGACAACTGCGGTATACTGGCATGTTGGCCACAGTCAAGATCAGACAATCTGGATATAACTACAGGCTGCTGTTTGAGGTGTGTATGCACACATACATACACACATATACACACGTAAATATGCGCACACACACACATAACATACACACACATACACATATAGATACACACACATTCACACACACATATACACATGTAGAATACACACACACACATTCTTACATCATGTAGATACACACACACACACACATTCATACACACATATACACACGTAAATATGCACACACACGCATTCACACACACATTCATACACACATATACACGTAAATATACACACACACACATTCTTACACACATATACACATGTAAATATACACACACACACATTCACACACACATACATATACACATATACACATGTAGATACACACGCACACATTCATACTCACATATACACACGTAGATATACACACACACACACACATTCTTACACACATGTACACACGTAAATATGCACACACACGCATTCATACTCACATATACACACGTAAATATGCACACACACGCATTCATACTCACATATACACATGTAAATATGCACACACACATTCACACACACATATACACACACACACATAATGTACACACATATACACATATAGATACATACACATATACACATGTAAATATATACACACACACATTCATACACACATATACACATGTAGATATACACACACACATTCATACACATATACACATGTGAATATACACACACACACATTCATACACATATACACATGTGAATATACACACACACACATTCATACACACATATACATATGTAGATATACACACACACACATTCATACACACATATACACACGTAAATATGCACACACACACACACACATTCATACACACATATACACATGTAGATACACACACACACATTCATACACACATATACACACGTAAATATGCACACACACACATTCTTACACACATATACACATGTAGATACACACACACACACACATTCATACACACATATACACATGTAGATACACACACACACATTCATACACACATATACACACGTAAATATGCACACACACACATTCTTACACACATATACACATGTAGATACACACACACACACACACACATTCATACACACATATACACATGTAGATATACACACACACACACACATTCACACACACATACATACACACACACACACATTCACACACACATATACATATGTAGATATACACACACACACACATTCACACACACATACATACACATGTAGATACACACACACACATTCATACACACATATCTCACCTGTCTCACCTGTCGGCGTCACCGGGAACAGTGTTGGCCGCTGCACATGATGTCCTCACAAGTTGCCTCCAGCACTCTCGATCTTGGCTAAGTCTGACCGACCACCTCCTGGAGTTTCTTGCCACTGATGTTTGTGATGTTTCTAGCAAGTGATGCAGGTGGCCGTCCTCTGTTTCTCTTTCCTTCCACTTTACCTTGGAGGACAGTGGACATCAAGTCTGTTCTCTCATTACGGATTGCGTGTCCAACATATTTCAGTTTCCTCCGTTGTATGAGTACTAGGAGCTTGCGTGTAGTACCCAACTCATTCAGTATGCTTTCATTTGAGCGCCTATCCGTCCATTTGACCCTCAGCAGTCTTCGGTAAAACCACAGCTCTGCTGCTTCCACTCGTCTTTCATCCTCTTTCTTCATTGTCCATGCCTCGCAGCCGTATAACATCACTGGCCAGACAAGACATTTTAAGAGTTTTATCTTAAGGTCTGCTGTTATGCTGTGGTCTTTCCAAATATTGTTCAATTGAACCATACTGTTCTTGGCCATTCCAATTCTCATCTTTATGTCTTTTGAGCATGTTCCATCGTGTGTCTTGACTGAACCTAAATATCTAAAGTCCTTGACATTTTCTAGAGGGACTTGGTTTAGCATGATCTGGTCCTGTCTAACACACATATACACATGTAGATATACACACACACACACACACACATTCACACACACATACATACACACATAAACACACATACACACACACACACACACACACACACACACACACACACACACATAGTTTGTTATATGGAACAGTTAAAATGAAATAATGGTAAGTTAGAATGTTATGAAAGGTATGCAGAACTAGTTCACTGATGAAATCTGCAATTCATTGAAACAACAGAGTGATTTGTAATTCATCACAAAATGAGCAAAAAGGAAGCAGATGAAGGCAGACAGACAAAATGGGTGAAGAAGTGAGAGCTTGACATTAATAATCAGCAAAGCTGTTACCACAAATTATCTGCTTGTATGCAATCTTGTTTTCATAAAGGTCGTTCAGGTCAGAAGACAGAAACAGGAGTTTGGAGTTTGTTCAAGAGGGATTCATTGCATTCAGACAGTTCCATGTGCTCCACCCTAATCTGCGAAGAGTTATCTGGCAGACTCCGTAAGCCTGTGCAAAACCCTGTGTTTTGGCAAGGTCTTGATATTGGGTAGGAGGGGAGGAGGGACTTTTTGAAACATTAAGCTGACACCACCAGAATGATGGAAACATCAAGATGGGCAACGAACAGGCCAGTGGACCTATGAAACAATAAGCTGACACCACCAGAATGATGGAAACATTAAGATGGGCAGCGAACAGGCCAGTGGACCTATGAAACAGTAAGCTGACACCACCAGAATGATGGAAACATTAAGATGGACAGTCAACAGACCAGTGGACCTATGAAACACTAAGCTGACACCACCAGAATGATGGAAACATCAAGATGGGCAGCCAACAGACCAGTGGACCTATGAAACACTAAGCTGACACCACCAGAATGATGGAAACATCAAGATGGGCAGCGAACAGGCCAGTGGACCTATCAACCACTAAGCTGACACCACCAGAATGGTGGAAACATCAAGATGGGCAGCGAACAGGCCAGTGGACCTATCAACCACTAAGCTGACACCACCAGAATGATGGAAACATCAAGATGGACAGCCAACAGACCAGTGGACCTATCAACCACTAAGCTGACACCACCAGAATGATGGAAACATCAAGATGGGCAGCGAACAGTCCAGTTTTTAATGTTGGTGGCTGGAGTTGAACTCAAGATATCAGATCTTGGGTCTACAGCTCTATCAAAATAACCAACAGCCCGTGGACTGAATCAGGATGGTTTGTGATGTGCACTTGAAAAATTATTTTTTGGATCATCGCACTTCAGATTACCTTTGTGTTCATCTTTTTGTTATTTTCCGCCCATTTTGTACACCACCTTGATGGCTTTTGAGGCCGGCACAATATGATGATGATAATGTCAGTGGGGATGATAATCATGTTGTGGAGTTCCATTTGGGATTGAGACTGCGTAAACAGGGCTGTACTCTACACTTACTACAGTAATATATCCTGGTGCCAACCAGGCTCAAGAGATACACACACCTGTGGTGTTGGTCAGAAGATTTAAATAGCACCCTCAGTGACGCATCCATGAAGTGGATGAGACTCGACCGTATGGTCCCAGTCTTCCCAATGAGCCCATAGCACGCCCAACTCTGGATAGGAGCTGGTTAGAGCTGAAAAATCCCACACTGATTTTTGAAGGGCCTGATGGGGATTTGACCACAAGCTTCCAGTCAGTAGTCCGTTGTGCTTACCACTACACCACGGTGACTGGTTTGTGTGTTTTTGATACCAGGAGTTCGACCCGCTGAACAAGATCCTGTTGCTGCCATGTGATGTGGAGATGGTGTGTGTGTGGGGAGGGAAGAGTTGATAGTGTTATCTATCAGTCTTGTCTGTTTATGTATCGATGATACGTTTGTATTGTTGGTATCAGGAGTGTATCCAGTTCTACAAGATCCTGTTACCACAATACAATGTCAGGATGGTGTGTGTGTGTGTGTGTGTGTGTGTGTGTGTGTGTGTGTGTGTGTGTGTTTGTTGTGTGTGTGTGTGTGTGTGTGTGTGTGTGTGTGTGTTTGTGTGTGTGTGTGTGTGTGTTGTGTGTGTGTTGTGTGTGTGTGTGTGTGTGTGTGTGTTGTGTGTGTGTGTGTGTGTGTGTGTGTGTGTGTGTGTGTGTGTGTTGTGTGTGTGTGTGTTGTGTGTGTGTGTGTTGTGTGTGTGTGTGTTGTGTGGTGTGTGTGTGTGTGTGTGTGTGTGTGTGTGTGTTGTGTGTGTGTGTTGTGTGTTGTGTGTGTGTTGTGTGTGTGTGTATGTGTGTGTGTGTGTGTGTGTGTGTTTGTGTGTGTGTGTGTGTGTGTGTGGGGTGTTGTGTGTGTGTGTGTGTGTGTGTGTGTGTGTGTGTGTGGTGGTGTGTGTGTATGTGTGATATTATCTGTATCAATATGTCAATGATATGTTTGTATTGTTGGCACCAGGAGTTCATCCAGCTGTACAAGATCCTGTTACCACGGAGATTGCTGAGTTCTCAGGAGGACGTCAAGATGTTTCTGAGGACCATGAACCTCAATATGGACAACTGTCAGATCGGCAAGAACAAGGTCAGTCACCTCACATCACCACCGACATTGACCTGCTGTTATTAACCCTTTGACTCCCACACCCTGTCCACCAGCATCCTGCACTGTCAACCATGCTAGCAAAGCAAATGCTTAACCCTTTGACTCCCACACCATGTCTACCAGCATCCTGCATTGTCAACCATGCTAGCAAAGCAAAACCCATTGATTCCTTCACCTTTCCAACAGCTTTTCCTACAGGAAGCTGGTGGAAAGGGTGAGGGAATCAAATGGTTAAGTTTTACAGTTGGTGGATAGGGTTTGGGAGTCAAAGGCTTAAACCCTTCATCTGCTGGTTTTAGCCTTTGACCTGTTGGTTTTAACCCTTAACCCTTGACCGGCTGATTTTAACCAGTGACCTTCTGACTTTAAACCTTGACCTGCTGATTTTAACCCTTGGCTTGTTGTTTTTAACCTTTGACCAGCTGGTTTTAACCCTTGACCTTGTAGTTTTAACCCTTGATCTGCTGGTTTTTAACTCTTTCATCACTTTGGTTTTAACTCTTGATCTGCTGGTTTTAACCCTTGACCTGTGGTTTTAACCCTTGACCTGCTGGTTTTAACTCTTTTCACCACTGTTGGTTTTAACCCTTGCCCTGCTTGTTTTCACCTTTCACCACTGTTGGTGACTTGACTCACAGTGAATTCCATGTGCATGAATTGTGCAGTTTCCATGTGAGGGAAAAGGTACAAAATGACCATGGCATAATCCATAGTTGTGCGCATAAACCCAGTGTACTGGTACAGTTTTGACATTCTGCTGTCTTATGTGTTGTCTGTGCTTGTATCAGTCTGTTTATGTCCCCTGTGGGGATGCCAGGGGCTCTGTCGGTATAAATAGTATCCCCACCTTCTGGAAATTCTGTGCTAGAAATTTCCTCTTTTCTGTCACTCTCTTTGCTTCTGCCTTGTTCTTTTGCTTTCTGTCATTTATTTCTATCATTTTCTGCCATGCTGGTCCATTCACCTGTATGTGTTCGATACAGTCTTACATACTTTCTCTTAGGATTGATAACAGGGTACATGTACTAATTGCATTTTTGGCTCTAAGGAAGGGTGATATGTGGAAGCAGTTTTAGGTAATTTGTGCCCATTTTTAAATGTTTTGGTGTCCTTAGGTAAGCTTAGATTTGTATTCAGGTGTGTTTTTTAAATCCCCTGTGGATAAATTGGATGGAGTGGTCAGCGCCGGGGGCATGTCCTTAGATTATGTGTGCAAATGCATTGATATGTGTACTTTATTTTCGTTTTTTTTTTCCCTGTTGAAGTTTTGTATGTTTTGAAGCAGTTATAACCCTGATATGGCTCTACGCAGTCGGCTGGGCTTTAAACAACAATAACAACAACAGTGTATAAGTTATTACAAAAATACTTGTCATGACCAGTGATTTTGAAAGATACAGATGTTAAACGTTCTGCCAGATGTTTTTCATGGTTATAAATGTTAGATATGTTGCCAGGTGTTTTCACAGTACAAAATGTTCTGCCAGGTGTTATGACAGTTATAAATGTTAAATGTTCTGCCAGGTATTATCACTGTTATAAATGTTAAATGTTCTGCCAGGTATTATCACTGTTATAAATGTTAAATGTTCTGCCAGGTGTTATGACAGTTATAAATGTTAAATGTTCTGCCAGGTGTTATGACAGTTATAAATGTTAAATGTTCTGCCAGATGTTATGACAGTTATAAATGTTAAATGTTCTGCCAGGTGTTATGACAGTTATAAATGTTAAATGTTCTGCCAGATGTTATGACAGTTATAAATGTTAAATGTTCTGCCAGGTGTTTTTGCGTGAGAGCGAGAAGCTGTTACTGGATGAAGCATTACACTCGGCCATCATGCGGCGTGTTGTCTTCATTCAGCGCTGGGTCAAGGCCAAACTACAGCGCCGCTACTTCCTGCGACTACAGGTGGCAAACCTCACCTTACAGGTAGGCACAGGCTTACAGATTAGTGTCAGACTGTAAAGGAGGAGAAATCTTCTGTTAGGTGGAAGAAAACAGCAAATTGATAATTTATGTGATGTTGAGAAGAAAACAGCAAATTGATAATTTATGTATGTGGAAGAAAACAGCAAATTGATAATTTATGTGATGTGAGAAGAAAACAGCAAATTGATAATTTATGTGATGTGGGAAGAAAACAGCAAATTGATAATTTATGTGATGTTAGAAGAAAACAGCAAATTGATAATTTATGTGATGTGGGAAGAAAATAGCAAATTGATAATTTATGTGATGTGGGAAGAAAACAGCAGATTGATAATTTATGTGATGTGGGAAGAAAACAGCAAATTGATAATTTATGTGATGTGGGAAGAAAACAGCAAATTGATAATTTATGTGATGTGGGAAGAAAACAGCAAATTGATAATTTATGTGATGTGGGAAGAAAACAGCAAATTGATAATTTATGTGATGTGAGAAGAAAACAGCAAATTGATAATTTATGTGATGTGGAAGAAAATAGCTCATTGGTAATTTCTGTGATATGGGAAGAAAATAGCAAATTGATAATTTATGTGATGTGGGAAGAAAATAGCAAATTGATAATTTATGTGATGTGGGAAGAAAACAGCAAATTGATAATTTATGTGATGTGGGAAGAAAATAGCAAATTGATAATTTATGTGATGTGGGAAGAAATAGCAAATTGATAATTTATGTGATGTGGGAAGAAAACAGCAAATTGATAATTTATGTGATGTGGGAAGAAAAATGCAAATTGATAATTTATGTGATGTGGGAAGAAAATAGCAAATTGATAATTTATGTGATGTGGGAAGAAAAACAGCAAATTGATAATTTATGTGATGTGGGAAGAAAATAGCAAATTGATAATTTATGTGATGTGGGAAGAAAAAGCAAATTGATAATTTATGTGATGTGGGAAGAAAACAGCAAATTGATAATTTATGTGATGTGGGAAGAAAATAGCAAATTGATAATTTATGTGATGTGGGAAGAAAATAGCAAATTGATAATTTATGTGATGTGGGAAGAAAACAGCAAATTGATAATTTATGTGATGTGGGAAGAAAATAGCAAATTGATAATTTATGTGATGTGGGAAGAAAACAGCAAATTGATAATTTATGTGATAATGTCAGTAAAATAAATGACCATGATGATGATAATGTGAACAAGTATCGTGACCATGATGATGATAATGTGAACAAGTATCGTGACCATGATGATGATAATGTGAAAAAGTATCGTGACCATGATGATGATAATGTGAACAAGTATCGTGACCATGATGATGATAATGTGAACAAGTATCGTGACCATGATGATGATAATGTGAACAAGTATCGTGACCATGATGATGATAATGTGAACAAGTATCGTGACCATGATGATGATAATGTGAACAAGTATCGTGACCATGATGATGATAATGTGAACAAGTATCGTGACCATGATGATGATAATGTGAACAAGTATCGTGACCATGATGATGATAATGTGAACAAGTATCGTGACCATGATGATGATAATGTGAACAAGTATCGTGACCATGATGATGATAATGTGAACAAGTATCGTGACCATGATGATGATAATGTGAACAAGTATCGTGACCATGATGATGATAATGTGAACAAGTATCATGACCATGATGATGATAATGTGAACAAGTATTGTGACCATGATGATGATAATGTCAATAGGTATCATCATTATGATGTTGATATTATCAGTAAATACCATGACTGTGATGATGATGATAATGTCAATAAATATTATGACTGTGAGAATGATATTTTGACAGAAATGTAAGAAACACTTATTACCTGTTGGCATAACAACACAGGCTTGAACAAGGCATGAATAACATTTTTAGTACAATGATTTCGACATTTCACCAGTTGACACAGTACCCGTTGCACAGAATACGAGTGAGCGGGATGCGACCCTTACCATGCAGTGTGTACCGTGTCCTAATTATAATGTTGATGGTGTCATTACGCAAACACACACAACACCTATTGGCGAAGCACCTGTTACACAGAATGTGACTAAGCAAAACGAGGCCATCACCTTACAGCGCGTGTACCGTGTTGGTAGAAAGAAACTCTAGGGAGAGCTAGACAACAGAAGGTCTTCAGAGAAGTAACCCCCTTTAGACAAGTGTTTCAGCCCTGAACTCCTTACACTCTCGGGGGGCCGGGCCACATCCAGGTCATGACTCCTGGATGCCCTTCTGCTGTTGTCTATTTTTTTTTTTCCCCACGCCGGGGAGCGAACCTGGGCGATTCTGCGCTTCAGAACTGCGGTACGCGGTTTTACCAATGTGCTAACGGGGCACACATCATCTGTAGGGAATTTAATCCTTATGAAGTTCACTTTTGGTTCCTCCTTGCCCAGATCCAGCTTGAGCTCCTTTCTGCTGCCTCTGCCATCGCTTTAAGGGCTCTAGTCCTCTTCTTCCCAGAAATGGCGAGTTGTTTCATGAGATCATAAGCGGAGGTGCCCACAAACCCTCTTGCCCCGACCTCTATGGCGAAGATTTTGACCCGCAGACCTGCTTTCTTCAGGGTGCTGGCAAGACCGGCGTATTTTTCGGTCTTGTAGATATGTGCTTCTTCCATTCTGCTTTCGTATGGCACAGTGAGTTCTATCAGAATCACTTGTTTCGAGGAGTCAGAGTGGAGAGCGATGTCTGGTCTCATGCCTGTCTTGCTGATGACATCTGGGTAATTTCTCCACTCTGGGAGGTCTGCTGTACACTCCCAGTCGACTGCTCCATCCAGAAGACCCTTTGGCAATGTGCTGGTTGTCATAGCAATTTCAGGCCAGACCTGCTTCCCTCCTGCTTTGTAGAACGTTGTCATAGCAATTGGTGCGTTTGGGGTCATGTTTTTTTCGCTAACCACGTCTGTGATCACTTTCAGAACTTGGTTGTGCCTCCATGTATACCTTCCTTGGGCTAGTGCTACTTTGCAAGAGCTTAGGACATGTTCCACTGTTTGTTTCTTCTGACAGAGCGGACATGCTGGGTCATCTGATTTCCCCCATTTCACTAAGTTTGCATTCGAGGGGAGCAGGTCATATACAGATCTGAGGAGGAAGCTTATCCTTAGAGGAGCCATGTGCCACATATCGTTCCAGCTGAGACTTCTTTGGAGTGCACTGTCCCATGTTGTCCATTGCCCCTGTTGACCTTGCTGGACTGCCTTCTGCACTCTTTTGACATCTTCTTCTTTCTTCAACTCCTGTATGATCATGTCTCTTTTTTCCTTCCCTTTGGCTTTGGACCACCACTGCATTTTTGTTGCTCCCAGTCCCTGTCTGTTGGTTTGCGTGTGTCCAATTATTTCTTTGATGCTGAGGTTTCTCTTGGCATTGTTTACAGCCTCTTGGACTTTCCATTTTTTGCCATTTCTCAGCTTTGGCTGAACTGATCTCACGATATTGTCTTCCGATTCCTCCAGCATGCTCAACAGTCTTGCTTTTCCAACTTTGTATTCCTCCACTATGGATTTGAGAGGTAGCTTCAGCATTGCTTGATGACAGTAGAATGCAACATCAGTGAGACCAGGTGGGACACCGAGCCATTTTCTTGTGTATTTGTTGATTTTGGCTTCCATTGCTTCCACTGTGCTGGTGCAAATGTCATAGATTAGCAGTGGCCACAGCAGCTTTGGTATCAGCATGAACTGTAGACACCAGACTTTGTATTTGCCTGGCAGTCCGCAATTATCTATTTTCTTCAGGCCTTCTTCTGCTGTTTGCTTGGTTTCACATCCCCTTTGTGTGTCTTTCAGGGAGTCATCATACCATCTTCCGAGGCTTTTTACTGGCTCTTCTGTGACAGTGGGGATGGCTTGGTTGGCTACCATGAATTTGACTGAATCTGCCACTTTTCCTTTTCGCATTGAGAGACTTCGGGATTTCTTTGGTTTGAACCTCATTCTTGAAGAGGCCACCAGCTCATCCAGCTGCTTTAAGATTTGGTGTGTCTCTTCCTCATCCGTGGACAAGACTGTTGTGTCATCCATGAAAGCTTTCAGAGGAGGCATCTGGTATCCATCTCCCAGATTCACTGGACCTGAACTCTTCATTGCAGCTTTCAAGATGACTTCCATTGCCAACACGAACAGTATGGGAGAGATTGCACAGCCCATTGCAATGCCCACCTCTAGGTCAATCCAGTCCGTGGTGTATTCTTTGGTAGAGAACCGCATTGAGAACCCTTGGAAATACTTCCTCAGCATTGTTCGGATGTTTTCTGGGATGTGATACATTTCAAGAGCCAGCTGGATCATATCGTGTGGAACTGATCCATATGCATTCGCCAGATCAAGCCAAACTACGTCAATGTCTCTCTTCTCTGTTCTTGCTTTTTGGATGGCATCCCAAATCAACGTGGCATGTTCCAAGCATCCAGGCATTCCTGGTATGCCTCCCTTTTGGACTGACATATTCAGATACTTGTTTTCAGTCAGGTATTTTGTCAATCTTGCTGCCATAACAGAGAAGAAGATTTTCCCCTCGACGTTCAGAAGTGATATTGGCCTGAACTGGTTGATGCTGTTGGAGTTCTGCTCCTTCGGAATGTACTCTCCTTCAGCTCTCATCCATTGGTCGCTGATCTTCTGGTTCCTACATGCTGATCGAATCATCTTGTGGAGCCACTCGAGCACTTTTGGGCATTTCTTGTAGAGCAGGTATGGTATTCCGTTTGGTCCAGGTGCTGACTTGGCTCTGGCTTTCTTTACTACGTTCTTCACTTCATCCAGTGTTGGTGGTTTGTTATTGAATTTTCCTTCTGGCGCTGCAGGCCAAACCAGATTCTGGATTTCAAGTGGTGCCTCGCGCTGAGAATCGAAATATGTTTCCCTGAGGTGCTGCTCTAGGGTTTCCTTGCCCACTGTGAGAGTCCCTGATTTGGGTTGTTCAAACAGCTTTCTTGCAAAGTCAAAGGGATCTTTGAAGAAACGATCTTGAGTCTTCTTCTTTTTGCTCTTTCTTCGCCTTGCTGATTCCACTTTGCTGAGAGCATTGTGTTTGGCTTTCAGATCTTTCCAGAGTTCCAGGAGCCCTTGCTTCTCGAATTCTGAGGCAGTTTTCATTCGCTTTTTAAGCTTCCTTTTCTCCCCCCGGATGCTCTCCATCTGTTGCTGTCTTCTGGATTTCTGGGGAGACGTTTTTGTCTTTGGCTGCTTCACTCCATAAGTGTCTCTGCAGATAGAGTATATGATGTCTCCGTATGTGTCAAGTTTGTGTTCCAGCGTACTGTTCCCTATTAGCGCATTCAGCTTAAGGACAAGTTCCTCATCTAATTTCTCCCATTGTTCTTTTGCACCGGCAGGCGGCAAATTGAGTTTTCACGTTTGGCGTTAAGAGCTTGTGCAAAATCCGCACCAGAACCATCAGTGTGGATGTCTTTGGCACTATGGTTTAAATCCTGGCCTTGGTCATCCAACGTCTCACCTGCTATCGCAGTGCGCTGCTGCTGGTTCGTATGAGTCTTCAAACAGCCCATTTTTGTCCTGTGGATCTTCATGCCGCGTTTGGTGGTGAATCTCCTTCCACACGCACACGGAAATTCCATCTGGTCATTAATCATGATCCGTTGTGCGTTTCCAGTCGTGATGGAGTCAGTGCCGATGGATTCATCATTCTCTCCCCCTTTCGGTGAATCCTGGGAGCATCTTTCATTGTAATTGTAATGTTGATGATGTCATTATAGAATTACACATGTCGCCTGTTAGCACATCGCCTGTTGAACAGAATGCAGTGTGAGCAGGACGCGGCCATCACCTTACAACGCATGTACTCTGTCATAATTATGATGTTGATGATGTCATTACAGAAACACACGCGTCGCTTGTTGGCGCAGCGCCTTTTACACAGAATGCAGTGTGAGCAGGATGCGGCCATCACCTTACAACGCGTGTACCGCGGTTGGCGTGTACGTCGTGCATACTGGGCCTATCGGGATGCCACAATCTTCCTGCAGACACATCTTCGGGCTTTCCTCACTCGCCGCAGGTAAGATCTGTCATTATTTATGATTTTGTGTTGTTCGTTTTGAGGTATAGACATACATATTTGCAAAATAAAAAGGAAACGACTTGTTGTGATGTGTGCTGTGTCAGATTCCATATTTGATGACAAATAAAACTGTATGTTGTGTCATGCTGTGTCAGTTTCCATATCTTATGACAAATAAAATGTGTGTTGTGTCATGCTGTGTCAGTTTCCATATCTTATGACAAATAAAATGTATGTTGTGTCATGCTGTGTCAGTTTCTGTATCTTATGACAAATAAAATGTGTGTTGTGTCATGCTGTGTCAGTTTCCATATCTTATGACAAATAAAACTGTATGGTGTGTCATGCTGTGTCAGTTTCTGTATCTTATGACAAATAAAATGTGTGTTGTGTCATGCTGTGTCAGTTTCTGTATCTTATGACAAATAAAATGTGTGTTGTGTCATGCTGTGTCAGTTTCTGTATCTTATGACAAATAAAACTGTATGTTGTGTCATGCTGTCAGTTTCCATATCTTATGACAAATAAAATGTGTGTTGTGTCATGCTGTGTCAGTTTCCATATCTTATGACAAATAAAACTGTATGGTGTGTCATGCTGTGTCAGTTTCCATATCTTATGACAAATAAAACTGTATGGTGTGTCATGCTGTGTCAGTTTCTGTATCTTATGACAAATAAAATGTGTGTTGTGTCATGCTGTGTCAGTTTCTGTATCTTATGACAAATAAAACTGTATGGTGTGTCATGCTGTGTCAGTTTCTGTATCTTATGACAAATAAAACTGTATGTTGTGTCATGCTGTCAGTTTCTGTATCTTATGACAAATAAAACTGTATGTTGTGTCATGCTGTGTCAGTTTCTGTATCTTATGACAAATAAAACTGTATGTTGTGTCATGCTGTGTCAGTTTCTGTATCTTATGACAAATAAAACTGTATGTTGTGTCATGCTGTGTCAGTTTCTGTATCTTATGACAAATAAAACTGTATGTTGTGTCATGCTGTCAGTTTCTGTATCTTATGACAAATAAAATGTGTGTTGTGTCATGCTGTGTCAGTTTCTGTATCTTATGACAAATAAAACTGTATGTTGTGTCATGCTGTGTCAGTTTCTGTATCTTATGACAAATAAAACTGTATGTTGTGTCATGCTGTCAGTTTCTGTATCTTATGACAAATAAAATGTGTGTTGTGTCATGCTGTGTCAGTTTCTGTATCTTATGACAAATAAAATGTATGTTGTGTCATGCTGTGTCAGTTTCTGTATCTTATGACAAATAAAACTGTATGTTGTGTCATGCTGTGTCAGTTTCTGTATCTTATGACAAATAAAACTGTATGTTGTGTCATGCTGTGTCAGTTTCTGTATCTTATGACAAATAAAACTGTATGTTGTGTCATGCTGTGTCAGTTTCTGTATCTTATGACAAATAAAACTGTGTTGTGTCATGCTGTGTCAGTTTCTGTATCTTATGACAAATAAAATGTGTGTTGTGTCATGCTGTGTCAGTTTCTGTATCTTATGACAAATAAAATGTGTGTTGTGTCATGCTGTGTCAGTTTCTGTATCTTATGACAAATAAAACTGTATGTTGTGTCATGCTGTCAGTTTCTGTATCTTATGACAAATAAAATGTATGTTGTGTCATGCTGTGTCAGTTTCTGTATCTTATGACAAATAAAATGTATGTTGTGTCATGCTGTGTCAGTTTCTGTATCTTATGACAAATAAAACTGTATGTTGTGTCATGCTGTCAGTTTCTGTATCTTATGACAAATAAAATGTATGTTGTGTCATGCTGTGTCAGTTTCTGTATCTTATGACAAATAAAATGTGTGTTGTGTCATGCTGTGTCAGTTTCTGTATCTTATGACAAATAAAACTGTATGGTGTGTCATGCTGTGTCAGTTTCTGTATCTTATGACAAATAAAATGTGTGGTGTGTCATGCTGTCAGTTTCCATATCTTATGACAAATAAAACTGTGTGGTGTGTCATGCTGTGTCAGTTTCTGTATCCTATGACAAGTACACCCACCCCCCACCCCCCACCCCCAATGGGATTGCTAGTGGCACTTTCAGTATACATGGTGTCCCCACCTTCTGGAAATTGTGTACTTGAAATTTCCTCTTTTCTGTCACTCTCTTTGTTTCTGCCTTGTTTCTTTGCTTTCTGTTGTTTTTTCCTAGTGATTTCTGCCTTGCTGGTCCATTCACCTGTATGTGTTTGATATACATCTTATGTACTTAGTATTAGGATTGGTAATTGGGTACATGTATTAAAAGCATTTTTAGCTGTAGGGAAATGTGATATGTGGAAGCAATTTTAGGTGATATAGGCCTGTTTTTATATATTATTATTATTAAGGGCATTTAGAGCGCCTAATCTTTCTGGAAAGCCCTAAGCGCTTACAAACTGTACAATACACATTACATCGAACATAGAAACATAGGCCTAATATAATTTTCATCATACATGGCGGACCTCTGTCACTCCATCCCACAAGCACATACACACCGTTAATAATATCAAATATTAGTACCTACTCTCTGGCACACACACACATATCCTCCTCCCACCCCGAGACATATCTATAGGCGCACAGCAATAACATACACAGAAGCACGCTAGCGCGCAGACAGCATAGCTCTTTTAGGTTAATAAATTTCAGAGAGGAAAGAGATGCGTTTTCAAGCCAGATTTAAATGACTGAAGACTTGTTTTGTGCCTCAGCGGGTAGGGAAGTGAATTCCATGAGGAAGGGGCTTGAAAAGAAAAGGATCGCTCACCATATGATTTTGTTCGAAAAGTTGGGATTCGAAATAAGCGGGTATCGGCTGAGGTACGAAGATGACGAGATGGAACGTATAGTTGAAGATATTCAGACAGGTAAGAGGGAATAGAATTGTCGAAGTGTCTGAAGCACTGAACAGCAATTTTATGTTGGATCCTTTTCAACACAGGCAAATATGTTTAAGTGTCCTTAGTTATGTTTAAATTTGTATTCAGGTATGTTTTTTTAAATCCCCTGTGTGATAGATTGGACGGAGCGGTCAACACCAGGGGCATCTCCTTAGATTATGTGCACAAATGCATTGATATATGTACTTAACTTTCTTTTCCTTTTTTTTCCTGTTAAAGTTTTGTGTATGTGTTGAAACAATTATAGCCCTGATATGGCTCTACACAGTTGGCTGGGCTTTAAGCAACAATAATTGTAACAGTTCCGACAAGTAAAACAAAAACCGTACGTCGTGTTGTACTGTACTGTGTTTTGTGCTGTGTTGTGTCATGTCATGTCGTGTCATGTTGTATCAGCTATGTGCTGTTTTGTCAGGTTTTTGGTGGCCCTCAGAGAAAAACACAGACGTCAGGCTGAAGAGCGCCGGCGCCATCTGGTAGAGGAGAATGGACGACAGCGCCGCCTACACGAGGAAATGCAGTCAACAGGAAGTGATGAGGGCGTCATGCTGAAGGGGTCCAGTGGGGAAGAGTTGGAGGACAGAGAGCCCAGTTCTCGTCTGAGGCCTGACTCTGAAGAGTGAGTGACACACACGCTGATATAGACACACACACACACAGATACACACACATGTACATGTATATACACACATATACACAAACTGATACAGATACACACACACACACACACACACACAGATACACACATGTACATGTATATACACACATATACACAAACTGATACAGATACACACACACACAGATACACACACATATACACACACACACGTATATTACACAGACTGATACAGACACACACACACCACACACACACACACACACACACACACACACACACACACACACACACACACACACACACACCACACACACACACACACACACACAAACATACACACACACACACACTCACACCCACACACACATACACTCACACAGATACACACACACTACACATACACACACACACACACACACACACAGAGATACACACACACATATACACATACACACTTATACACACACAGACACACACACATACAGACACACAGAGATACACACATACACACACACACACACACACACACACATGTGCACGCACACACATGGAGACACACGTACACATACACGAATGCATATATACATACGTACACACATACACATACACGCATACGCAAACGTGCATGCAGACATACATGCACATATATGCACACATACATGCACGCGCATAATATACACACAAAACACACACATTCTTAACACACACATACATCATACACACTCTCACACACTCTTACACACACACATACACATACACACAACATATACACACACACACACACACACACACACACACACACACACACACACACACACACACACACACACACACACACACACACACACACACACACACACACACGCGCACGCACGCACACACTCTCTCTCTCTCTCTCTCTCTCTCTCTCTCTCTCTCTCTCTCTCTCTCTCTCTCTCTCTCTCTCTCTCTCTCTCTCTCTCTCTCTGTATGATAAACGTAAGTGATGGCAGGAGCAGTGGAATACTGGAGGACTCAGACGTGGAGACGTCCTCCATCGATCCCAGAAGTCCCCGGGAATCGCTGAGCTCACTCCCATCATCCTCTAGTGACTGGCCGACACAGCGCTCGCGACGAGAGGTGTACATGTTGGAGGCAGAGAAAACAGATGGCAGGTGAGGGTACAGGGGGGATTAGTGTTTTCACTGTCTCACAATGTGTTCATCTTTTCACTCTCTTCCCATGGGGATGCTGGGGGCTCTTTTAGTATAAATAGTATCCCCACCTGGTGGAAATTCTGTGCTAGAAATGTCCTCTTCTGTCACTCTCTTTGGTTTTGCTTTACTCCTTTGCTTTCTGTCATTTCTTCCTATCATTTTCTGCCTTGCTGGTCCATTCACCTGTATGTGATCGATAAAGTCTTACGTATTTTCTCTTAGGATTGATAATTGGGTACATGTATTAAATGCATTTTTGGCCCTAGGGAAATGTGATATGCAGATGGAATTTTAGGTAATTTTTTAGTGCCCCTAGGTGTGTTTAAATTTGTATTCAAGTATGTTTTTTAAATCCCCTGTGTGATAAATTGGACAGTGGTCAACGCCAGGGGCGTCTCCTTAGATTATGTGTGCAAATGCATTGATATTTATACTTAATTTTCTGTTCCTTTTCTTTTTTTCTGTTGAAACACTGTGTGTGTTCGTTCATTATTTCTTGTATCGTCTGTTCACGTACACGTTTTTACATGGGCTGTTCTGTGTATTGAAATGACTGTAACCCTAATATGGCTCTGTGGAGTCAGTGGGCTTTAAGCAACACTAAGAATCTTTTCACTCTCTCACAGTCCACCAGTGGACTTTAAGCAACACTAAGAATCTTTTCACTCTCACAGTCCACCAGTGGACTTTAAGCAACACTAAGAATCTTTTCACTCTCTCACAGTCCATCAGTGGACTTTAAGCAACACTAAGAATCTTCACTCTCTCACAGTCCATCAGTGGACTACAAAAATCTGGGTCATGGGGGGAAGCATGAAATTTTTTTTTCGTTTTGTGGATGATGGGAGTGAGCTCAGCGATTCCCGGGGACTTCTGGGATCGATGGAGGACGTCTCCACGTCTGAGTCCTCGCATGTAGATTTGTGGAACACCAGTTTTCTTTTTTTTTTTTTCCTTCGTCTTTTTTTCCTTCTGTTTTTCTTTTCCCCCTTTTTTAACGTGCTTCCACAGGGGCACAGGTCATATCATCGCATCTGTCCAAGCTTCTGCTAAAATTGAGGAGTACTTTGTTCTACTCTTCTGGTAGCATTAGTGTCAAAGGATTGAAGTCGAGACATCAGATCAGTAAATGAGCCGGCTAGCCCAGAAGATAGTACCTTTGTGACTGAAACTTGTGTGGTGTACCTTTGTGACTGAAAATTGTGTGGTGTACCTTTGTGACTGAAAATTGTGTGGTGTCTGTCTCACCACCAACATGTGTGTGTGTGTGTGTATAGGAGAAAATCACACTTTGTTATTTATCTCTGTCTTGCACTGTGTGTCTGCTTTGATGTTCTCTGTGTGTAGGCCTCTGTGTGTGATTGTCTTGTGCTGATAATGGTAACATGTGTGATTGTCTTGTGCTGATAATGGTAACATGTTGTGTGATTGTCTTGTGCTGATAATGGTAACATGTTGTGTGATTGTCTTGTGCTGATAATGGTAACATTTGTTGATTGTTGTGCTGTAATGTAACATTTGTGTAATTGTCTTGTGCTGATAATGGTAACATGTTGTGTGTTGTTTGTGCTGAATGGTAATGTGATTGTCTGTGCTGATATGAATGTTGTTGATTGTCTGTGTGATATGGACATGTTGTGTATTGTCTTGTGCTGATAATGGTAAGTGTGATTGTCTTGTGCTATAATGGTAACATGTGTAATGTCTGTGTGATAATGGAAATGTTGTGTGTTGTCTTGTGTGATAATGGTAACATGTTGTGTGATTGTCTTGTGCTGATAATGGTAACATGTTGTGTATGTCTGTTGATATGGTACATGTGTGATTTCTTGTGCTGATAATGTTAACATGTTGTGTAATTGTCTTGTGCTGATAATGGTAACATGTTGTGTGATTGTCTTGTGCTGATAATGGTAACATGTTGTGTGATTGTCTTGTGCTGATAATGGTAACATGTTGTGTAATTGTCTTGTGCTGATAATGGTAACATGTTGTGTGATTGTCTTGTGCTGATAATGGTAACATGTTGTGTGATTGTCTTGTGCTGATAATGGTAACATGTGTGTGATTGTCTTGTGCTGATAATGGTAACATGTTGTGTGATTGTCTTGTGCTGATAGTAAATTGTGATTGTCATTGTGTGATTGTAACTGTTTGATTGTCTTGTGCTGATAATGGTAACATGTTGTGTGATTGTCTTGTGCTGATAATGGTAACATGTTGTGTGATTGTCTTGTGCTGATAATGGTAACATGTTGTGTGATTGTCTTGTGCTGATAATAGTAACATGTTGTGTGATTGTCTTGTGTGTAATGGTAACATGTGTGTGATTGTCTTGTGCTGATAATGGTAACATGTTGTGTGAATGTCTTGGCTGATAATGTAACATGTTGTGTTGTCTTGTGCTGATATGGTACGTTGTGTGATTGTCTGTTGAATGACATGTGTGTGATTGTCTGTCTGATAAGTAACATTGTGTGATTGTCTGTTGCTGAGGGTAACAGTGTGTGTTGTTTGTGCGATAATGTACATGTGTGTGATTGTCTGTGCTGAATGGTACTGTTGTATTGTCTTGTGCTGATAATGGTACATGTGTGATTGTCTTTTGTAATGTACAGTTGGTGATTGTCTTGTGCTGATAATGTAAATGTGAAGAAATCTGTTGCTGTTCGTTTGTAACATGTGTGAATGTGTTGATTTGACATTGATATATGTCTCTGTGTGTGGTGTTGCCATGTTATTTGTACAGATGATATACTGTCTTTGTGTTGTGTTTTTTGTCAGTGATTTCTGTACATGGATTATATCTCTGTGTGTTGGTGATTCTGTACATGGACTATACCCAGTGTGTGTTTGTGGTTTTTGTCAAAACAGGTATGATGACAGTGGTCACACCATCCATCGACAGACCAGTGATGAGGTAAGTGATGATGTCACATCATTGTACCAGGTCATGATGTCACAGCTGTTATGCCATGATGTCATAGCTGTTATGTCATGATGTCATAGCTGTTATGTCATGATGTTAGCTTTGTAATGATGTCATAGCTGTTATGTCACAGTTATGTCATGTCACATGATGTCATAGCTGTTATGTCATGTCATAGCTGTTATGTCATGTCACAGCTATGTCATGTCACATCAGGATGTCATAGCTGTTATGTCATGCCATAGCTGTTATGTCATGATGCCATGTGATGTTGTCATAGCTTTTTATTATCGTTTGTTAGAGTTCAGTACTCGTGTATAGTGAACGTTTGCTTGGTCTCCTCGCACATGCTGCCGTTTCCTGCTTGTGACAGAGGTGTAGACAAGGTCTTGCAGGTGGCCACAACTAGCTGATAGTGTTTGTTATGAAGGTAGTTCGCAGTCAGTGGATTTATCTACAGGTACATGCAGTGCATTGTGGGACAGAAATAACCAGCATTTTATCAGTCACCAAAATTGACCACTGCACAGCGAAGCAGCAGTTAACAAAGGACCCGACTTTTTGTAGTTGTGTGGAAACATTCAGTTGACGTGGTGATGGTCTACAATGTACACCACACACAACAAACTACAAACGGCAAACAGCCACAGAACCGTAGGCTGGTTTTGTGGGATTAATTACTTTGCCAGTACCCTGCCATATGCCTGCATGCCTGTCTGCCTGCCTGCCTGCCTGCCCGCCTGCCTGCCTGCCTGCCTGCCTGCCTGTCCGTCCAGTAGTATGGAGGCAGCTAGCAGAAATGGCTATGGCAGGCTGCCTGTTGTAGGATGTGTGAAAAGTTGAAATGTACAAGCAGTCATTCTGCACTTTCGGAGGTGTGTGTGTATTTCGTGTTTCCGTGAACCACCAAACAGTGACATGACTTACAATGGAATAAGCGTATATTTTCTTATAACCTATCAGCTCTATTCTGCACTCTTGGGCATTTATATATAGTTAGCTTACATGTGACCATCCACACAGAATTGACTTGTATGTAAGTTATATCTGACTGTCATTACAATGGAATAAGCGTGTATTCATGCATTGTTAGCTCATACAAATACAGTGGAGTAAGCATGTATTGTTAGCTCAATACAAGTATAGTAAAATAAACATGTATTGGCTCAATATTAATACAATGGCATATACATGTATTGTCAGCTCAATACAAATACAGTGGCATATATATGCATTTATGTATTAGCTCAATACAAATACAGTACAATGAATATGTATTCATGTATTATTGGCTCAATACAAATACAGTGGCATATACATACGTTTATGTATTGTAAGCTCAATACAAATACAGTGGAATGAATATGTATTCATGTGTTATTGGCTCAATACAAATACAGTGGCATATACATACGTTTATGTATTGTAAGCTCAATACAAATACAGTGGAATGAATATGTATTCATGTGTTATTGGCTCAATACAAATACAGTGGCATATATATGCATTTATGTATTGTAAGCTCAATACAAATACAGTGGAATGAATATGAAGGGTCTATTCATGTATTCCCTTTACTAACTGTAGTTAGACATTGTACATGGTGCATAGTTGTTGTCATTATGTGTGTGTAGACTGTGTGTGTATGTCTGCTTGTGTTTATTGCATTGTCATTGTCAGAGTGCCAACTGGGTATGTGTGTGACTGTATGAATATTCAAAGAATGCAAATTGGGTATGTGTGTGACTGTGCGAATGATTATTCAACGAGTGCGAATTGGGTATGTGTGTGACTGTATGAATATTCAAAGAATGCAAATTGGGTATGTGTGTGACTGTGTGAGTGAATATTCAACGAGTGCGAATTGGGTATGTACGTGACCTTCAGCCTGCTCTGGTTTTGAAGTAGACGTGTTTCTGTGATACACCTGACCTCCTGCTTTGTCTTCTTTGTCGATATTTTCCTGAAGCCAGAATTTTTGTTTGTTTGTTTGTTTATTCATTAATTGTTTTTGCTTTTGAACCCTTAACCCTTTGACTCCCAACCCTGTCCACCAGCATCCTGCATTGTCAACCATGCTAGCAAATCAAAAACTTAACCCTTTGATTCCCTCACCCTATCTACCAGCTTCCAGCAGGAAGCAGGTGTATGGGATGAGCGAGTCAGACGGTTATATTTTTGCAGTTGGTGGATAGGGTGAGGGAATCAAGGGTTAAATATTCACAGACATGCATGATTGTTTTGAAACTGATACAAAACTTTCAGTCTGCCTGTTTCCGTTGGGATGGAGGGAGTCTCAGCTAACATTTGTCTTCACGTTTAAACTCTAAATGTTCTTGGAATCTAAGGGAATAGAAGGAGTCATGCTGACATGAAGGGGGATGTGTGTGTGTATGTTTTATTGTAAATGAACATCTTCCTCCATTGCCTTCCCTCTGTGACCGGTACAGACGGATAGAGGTCGGACATACTTTGTGCGCCGTGGGTCAGAAAGATTTCCTGTCAAACGTACGCCGGCGCCTCTAGCGAGAGAAGAGTCCATGTCAGACCTGGTGAGACTTCACGCTCATTCATCACGTGATTCTGATGGTTGTGATGGACCTGTTACTGTCTCACACACACGCACACGCACACGCACACGCATGCACGCAACACACACACACACACACACACACACACACACACACACACACACACACACACACACACAACACAACACAACACACACAACACAACACACACACACACACACACACACACACACACACACACACACACACACACACACACACACACACACACACACACCACACACACACACATTTCATTTTTTTTCTGTCCTGTCATAGCATTTTGCATTTTGTTTCTCATTTTGTTGTCTGGGTTAGGAAGGAGTGGTAGGGAAGATGGGAGAAGTAAGGAGTGGGGGCAGATTTTATTTCCTTTTGTTTTGTTTACTTGTGTATTTTTTTCTTTTTAGAATTTTCATTCTAGCTTTGGTTTATAAGACACAGTAAGAGCAGTATCTGTATTTTTATTTGCACAGATTTTGATTGAAGTTTTGTTGAGGTTTGTGTGTGTGTTTGTGTGTGTGTGTGTGTGTGTGTGTGTGTGTGTGTGTGTGTGTGTGTGTGTGTGTGTGTTGTGATGTGTTGTTATTGGTAGACATATGTAGATTGAGCTTTGTTGTTATTGGTGTGCATGGGGTGGTTTCCTGATCATAGCAATGTATTAACTTCCTGCAGTGTGGAATGTTTTGCTTCATTTGGTACAAACCACTGTGTCTGCATGCATTTTACTTGTATTTTATTTATTTAGTAATCCATGTATTACTGATTTTTACTGTTCATTTATATTCAAAGCATCATGTCTGTAATCCATCCATTACTGATTTTTACTGTTTATTTATATTCAATGTATCATGGTTGTCATTTGTACCTATAGACATCTTTAACCCTTTGATTCCCGCACCATGTCCACCAACAGCAAAAACTTAACCCTCTGACTCCTTCACCTATCCACCAACTTCCTGCAGGAGGCAGGTGTATAGGGTGAGGGAGTCAAAGGGTCAGGTTTTTGCTTTGGTAACATGGTTAAGACTGCAGGATGTTGGTGGACAGGGTGCGGGAGTTGAAGGGTAACATTATAATTAATAATAATAATAATTACAATATTTATATAGCGCAAAATCTTGACAAAATCAAATCTAAGCGCTGAAACAGACACGCACACACGCACGCTCGCACGCACACGCACGCACCCACACACACACACGCGCACGTGCACACGCACGCAAACACACACGCATGCGCACGTGCACACACACACACACACACACACACACACACACACACACACACACACACACACACACACACACACACACACACACACACACACACACACACACACACACACACACACACACACACACGGCTATAAATGGGGAGAAAATAAAAGCAATGGAAAATTACAGAGAGCATATTATTTGTACATGTGAACATCTGTGGATATCTAATTGTGTGAGGCATGTTGTGGACATATTGCTGTGTGTTGCTTTGTGCAGCTGATGATGGATGACATTGACTTTGAGCTGGTAATGGTGTGCTTTGACTAATCTACATAGACTGTTGTGCTTTGACTAATCTACATAGACTGGTGTGCTTTGACTAATCTACATAGACTGGTGTGCTTTGTCTAATGTACATAGACTGGTGTACTTTGATCTACACAGACTGGTGTGCTTTGTCTAATCTACATAGACTGGTGTACTTTGTCTAATCTACATAGACTGGTGTGCTTTGACTGATCTACATAGACTGGTGTGCTTTGACTAATCTACATAGACTGGTGTGCTTTGACTGATCTACAGAGACTGGTGTGCTTTGACTGATCTACATAGACTGGTGTGCTTTGTCTAATCTACATAGACTGGTGTGCTTTGACTGATCTACACAGACTGGTGTGCTTTGACTGATCTACATAGACTGGTGTGCTTTGTCTGATCTACATAGACTGGTGTGCTTTGACTAATCTACATAGACTGGTGTGCTTTGACTGATCTACATAGACTGGTGTACTTTGACTAATCTACATAGACTGGTGTGCTTTGACTAATCTACATAGACTGGTGTGCTTTGACTAATCTACATAGACTGGTGTGCTTTGACTAATCTACATAGACTGGTGTGCTTTGACTAATCAACATAGACTGGTGTGCTTTGACTGATCTACATAGACTGGTGTGCTTTGTCTAATCTACATAGACTGGTGTGCTTTGTCTGATCTACATAGACTGGTGTGCTTTGTCTAATCTACATAGACTGGTGTGCTTTGACTGATCTACATAGACTGGTGTGCTTTGACTGATCTACATAGACTGGTGTGCTTTGACTGATCTACACAGACTGGTGTGCTTTGACTGATCTACACAGACTGGTGTGCTTTGTCTAATCTACATGGACTGGTGTGCATTGACTAATCTACACAGACTGGTGTACTTTGTCTGATCTACATAGACTGGTGTGCTTTGTCTGATGTACATAGACTGGTGTGCTTTGATCTACATAGACTGGTGTGCTTTGTCTGATCTACATAGACTGGTGTGCTTTGACTAATCTACACAGACTGGTGTGCTTTGTCTGATCTACATAGACTGGTGTGCTTTGTCTGATCTACATAGACTGGTGTGCTTTGTCTAATCTACATAGACTGGTGTGCTTTGACTGATCTACATAGACTGGTGTGCTTTGTCTGATCTACATAGACTGGTGTGCTTTGACTGATCTACACAGACTGGTGTGCTTTGTCTAATCTACATAGACTGGTGTGCTTTGTCTAATGTACATAGACTGGTGTGCTTTGACTAATGTACATAGACTGGTGTGCTTTGTCTAATGTACATAGACTAGTATGCTTTCACTAATCTACACAGAATAGTGCACATTCTGTAGTTTACACTGTCTGCGCTAACTGCATATACTGAACACACTATTTTGATAAACTGAGCTACTTACATAAACTGAGATAACTATATTGACAAACCAAGGAAACTATATTGTATGAACATACTGTTTTGATAAATTGAGCTAATGACAGACTGAACACACTATATTATTCATAAATTGAACTAGCTTGTTATGTAGACTGAGCTAACTACATTGACTCAGAGCTAAACATGTGACATAAACCAAATGGTTGACCTTTCACCTCCATCAAAATATGTGACAGAATCTACTCACTTCTGGTTTTCACATATTTTGTTAGAGGTTAAAGGTCAACTATTTTTACTGTGCCACATATTTTGATAAGAGGTCACAGGTCAATCATTTGGATGGGAGTGTGATGGAGAAAAATGAAAACCAGAAGTGAGTAGATTGTCACATATTTTGATGGATGTGAAAGGTCAACCATTTGGATTATGTCACATGTTTTGGTGGAGTTATAGGTCAACCATTTGGATTATGTCAATATCACGGTGGAGGTTAAAGGTCAACCATTCAGATTATGTCAATATTTTGATGAAGGTTAATGGTCAACCATATGGATTATGTCAATATTACGATAGAGGTTAAAGGTCAACCATTTGGATTATATCAATATTTTGATGAAGGTTAAAGGTCAACCTTTTGGATTATGTCATATTTTGATGAAGGTTAAAGGTCAACCATTTGGATTATGTCATATATTGATGAGGGCCCTCACAGAAACAGCCACAGAAATTATAGGCAAACATCGCCCGAAGAAGAAACCGTGGGTCACAAATGACATCCTGGACTTGTGCGATGAAAGGAGGAGCTTGAAGCCAGAAAGAAACAACTCACAGGAAGGAAAAGAAAAATATAGAGAAGTAAACAAGAAGATAAGGGGTGCCATGAGGAAAGCCAAGGAAAAATGGGTAGAAGATCAGTGCGGAAACATCGATGCACACTTGGAAAGAAACAACACAAAACAGGCTTACCAGCTGGTGAAAGACCTCACAACCACAAAACAAGGGAGAGTAAGCACAATCCAAGATAAGTCAGGAGAATGCCTCACAGAAGAACAAGAAATCCTCACACGTTGGACAGAGTACTGCTCTGACCTGTATAATTACAACACACAGGGTGATACTGCAGTGCTAAACGGACCGCAGTCGACCAATCATGACGACCCACCAATCCTCCGAGCAGAAGTAGAAGCAGCTGTGAAATCCCTTAAGAAAGGAAAATCTCCAGGCGTGGACAACATACCATCCGAGCTTGTTCAGGCTGGAGGAGAGGCCATGACTGATGCCCTTCTCATCATTTGCAACAAAATCTGGCGCAGTGGAGAATGGCCAACCCAGTGGACAAAATCCCTTATAATTACACTGCCAAAGAAGGGTAACCTGCAAATGTGCAAAAAATTACCGCACAATCAGCCTAATCTGCCATCCCAGCAAAGTCATGCTTAAAATCTTGCTGAACAGGCTGAAACCTCAAGCAGAAAAGATCATCGCAGAGGAACAAGCAGGTTTTAGAGCAGGAAGAAGCACCACTGAACAGATATTCAATCTGAGAATTCTTATGGAGAAATACCTGCAACACCAACAAGACCTATACCACGTCTTCATTGACTTCAAGAAGGCTTTCGACCGAGTGTGGCATGAAGCACTTTGGACCACCATGCACAAATACAACATCAGTGCCAACCTTGTAAATGTCATCAAGAGTCTGTACGACAAAGCCAACAGCGCAGTATTCTTCAACGGAAACACGGGAAACTGGTTCCGGACATCAGTCGGAGTGAGACAGGGATGTCTCCTCTCTCCAGTACTTTTCAACATATTTCTGGAGAGGATAATGAGCGACGCATTAGAAAAACACAAGGGAACAGTCAGCATTGCCGGCAGAACGATTACCAACCTACGATTTGCCGACGACATTGACGGACTAGCAGGCAGAGAAGAAGAACTTGTGAACCTGATAAATCTGCTGAATATATCATCTTCAGCCTACGGCATGGAAATTAGTACAGAAAAAACAAAGATAATGACAAACAATGCAGATGGCTTCAATGCGGAAATCAAAATCAACAACAAAATAATTGAACCAGTCACCAACTTCAAATATCTGGGGTCCATAGTTACAGATGAAGGTTCAAGAAAAGAAGTCCTTGCAAGAATAGCGCAAGCAACATCAGCACTGACGAAGCTGAAGAACATATGGAGGCAAAAAGACATCACCAGCAAACACAAGATCAGATTGATGCGGACACTCGTGATCTCCACATTCATGTATGCCTGCGAGTCATGGACTCTCACAGCTGACCTCCAGAGGAAAATCCAAGCCTTCGAGATGAGATGCTGCCGAAAGATCTTCGGCATCTCCTACAAAGACCACATAACAAATGAGGAAGTCCGGAACCGTGTCCACGTAGCCATAGGACGTCACGACGACCTCCTTACCATCGTTAAGAAACGGAAGCTGAAGTGGTACGGCCACATAACAAGAACCCATGGCCTGGCAAAGACCATCATGCAGGGCACCGTACCAGGACAGCGGAGACGAGGCAGACAGAAGAAAAGATGGGAAGATAACATCAAAGAATGGACCAGCCTTCCCCTCACTACCACCCTGAGGAAAGCGGAAGACCGAAAGGCATGGAGGGAGGTTGTCAAGTCGTCTGTGGTGCCCCTACAGCCACCCACCGGCTACGGGACCTGACCTGACCTGATATATTGATGAAGGTTAAAGGTCAACCATTTGGATTATGTCACATATTTTGATGGAGGTTAACCCCTTTGCTGCCAAAGTGTAAATAAAAAGGTGAATCACCTGTGCCACAGATTTTTAAACGTCTTGACTTAAAATTTAAAAAAAATCATATCTCTTCATCCAGCCCAGAAAACCCCACAACACTAAATTTTCTTGTTCAGTATACTTTACAACATACAACATACTTTCGTTTTTACGATCGCCAGTGCTAGTAATGTCCACTTCGACTCGTATCTGGGTCAAGTCCGACTTCGGACATCGACACCAAAATATCGCCTGCATGCGCTAAATTACCGTCATTTTCGCTCTTATCGACAAACTGCAAATCAGAATCAGCTCCACAAGTAATGATTTCTGCAACTTCTTTTGCTGCAGAAGTTGCTTTTCGGGTCCAATCGACACTCGGTGTCGAAGCGAGTCCGTCCGCCATTGTTTACACTCGCTGAATAGTAAACAGCTGTAGGGGGTCACATTTTCAACCACACAGACAGAAAAGACCGTAAAATGTCACACATACACAATTTGCATCGACGTGTAGAGGGAATACTGAAGTTTCCGTTGATATCTCATACGTCACTGAAAGCGTTCGGGTTTTTTGGCTAAAAATAGGAAAAGTCGCCGACCGAATATTCGGTCAGAAGCACTGAACGGGTTAAAGGCCAGCCATTGTGATTATGTCAGTATTATGATAGAGGTTCAAGGTCAACCCTTAGATTGTGTCACATACTATGAAGGGGGTTAACGGTCAACGATTTGGATTATGTCATATTTTGATGGAGGTTAAAAGTGAACAGTTGGATGATAGTGTGAAGAGAAAAGTAGAAACAGGTATGACTACAAAGAGGGAATAGATTGTCATGTGCTGTGGCTGGATCATAATGTTGGCTTTGTGTGTGTGTGTGTGTGTGTGTGTGTGTGGGGCGTGTGTGAGCGTGCGTGCATTTGTGTGTGTGTGTGTGTGTGTGTAAAAAATATTGTGCATGTGCATGTGTTAGAGAGAGAGAGAGAGAGAGTGTGTGTGTGCTTGTGTGTGTGTGTGTGTGTGTGTGTGTGTGTTGTGTGAAGTACTTTTTGTGTTTGGCATAATGGACTTGCTAAAGAATACTGTGGATTTGTTGACGTGATATAAATAATAACTGGACATTATGCACGTTTTATGCTGCTTTAGGCCTGTGTGTGTGTTTGTGTTGTTGTTTGTGTTGTTGTTGTTTGTGTTGTTGTTGTTTGTGTGTATTTCAGCTTCTGGTAAAGTTTCACAGAGAATGATGTACATGTCTTTTAGGGTACATAATGCACACATCCATACATATATATATATGTATATATATACACATATGGATATGTACACACACACACACACATGCACAAACAGAGACACAGGCTCAGATACACACATACACACTCAGACACACACACACACATGCACACACAGAGACACAGGCTCAGACACACACATACACACTCACAACACACACACACACACACACACACACACACACACACACACACACACACACACACACACACACACACACACACACACAAAGTAACACATCCTCTCTGTGACTTACAGGACGTGTCCCCCCAGAAGGAAGAAGCGCCGTCAGAAGACATGTCCCCCTCCCTCCCCTCCACGCTCTCGTCACACGACCACAAACTGGACGACCTCATGGCCAAGGGGAAGCCATCAATGACAGACATGGACGACTCGTTGCCCCTGCCTGCTGACTCCGGCTCTCACCTAAGTCCTTTCCGAAAGGCACAAAAACATATCAAGAATATCATGGGAGGTTAGTATAAGTTATGTGCTATTAGTGATGTTATGATCATAAACACATTGGGAATATCATTGGAGATAAGTTGTGTGATATTAGTGATATTATAGTCATAAACGCATCAAAAATAATGTTGGAGTTGGATGTTGAATGATATTGTGATATTATATGATCATAAAAACCTCACGATTATCAAGAGAGATGAATGTCCTGTGATTTGATATTAGTGATATTATGATCATATACAGATCAATATTATGGGAAATAAGTAGTGTGATTTTAGTAATATTATGACCATAAACACATCACGAGTATTATGGACAGTGAATGATGTGTGTGTGTGTGCGCATTACGTGGCTGCCTTGTCTTCTAAAACTCTGCTGTGTCATTGCTTCCACACTGGTCATTTTGGCTGTCCAGCTGTCCAACACATCTCCAAACCTGCCAAAACTTACGGGCCATAGAATCTGGACTGTTTTGTCAAAATGGTATGTTGACAATGACAGTGATGATGGCGATGATGACGGCAATGATGCCGTGGAGTTCCATTTTGGCTTGAGATTGTGTGACAGGGCTGTACTCTACACTACCTCTCATGATATGTCTTGATGTCAGTGAGGTGTGGGAGACACAGACACCTGCAATGTTTGTTAGGAGATTTGAGCAGCACGTCAGTGACGCGTCTGTGTAAAGTGTATAAGACTCAAACTGCTGTGGTGTCTTCTTCCTAATGAGCTCAGCATGTTCAGCTCTATGTAGGAATGAGTCACGGCCAAAAAATCCCACAAATTTTTGTTTTTGACTGACGAGGGTTCATATCCATTGCTTGTTGGTGTGTAATCTGCGGCACTGACCAGTGTGATGGGACGTTGGACTTTGAAAACAGTCATGTTGTGACCAGTGTGATGGGACGTTGGACTTTGAAAACAGTCATGTTGTGACCAGTGTGATGGGACGTTGGACTTTGAAACACAGTCAGATGGTTGATGAAACAGCTGTGTTGGTGGTGTTTGAAATGACAAGTCATGGTGTTGGTGGTGTTTGAAATGACAAGTCATGGTGTCGTGGTGTTTGAAATGACAAGTCATGGTGTTGGTGGTAATGTTTGACAAAAAATGATGGTGATGTCCAAGACTCTGTGGAGATGTGAAGTTGCTTTGCTGTGTTGTGTTAGTTTGTGTGTTACAGTAATGGTGGTGGTTTGTTGTGTGTGTGTGTGTGTGTGTGTGTGTGTGTGTGTGTGTGTGTGTGTGATGATGTCATTGTGGTGTGTATACGGTGGTGGTAGTGGTGTGTTGATGATGATGTCATGGAGTTGATGCGGTGTAACTGTAATGTGATGGCGGTGTGATGACGGTGTTGGTGTCAAAGACTTTAGGGAGACCAGGAGATGCAGCGCCACTCACCTCATACTCAGACACACCAGGAATTCATTCCGATTGTTTCGGCCACGGAGTGAGTACATGGCAGCATCACTGTCATTATCTTTGTCAAGGCTGCACAGTCAGGATATCGACTGTTCCTTACTGAATGAAACTGCAGCATGTTATCATCTTTATGGGACAGTTCAGTCAGGATATCGACTGTCTTACTGAATGAAGCTACAGCATGTTATTATCTTTATGGGACAGTTCAGTCAGGATATCGACTGTCTTACTGAATGAAGCTACAGCATGTTATTACTTTATGGACAGTTCAGTCAGATATCGACTTCTTTTGAATGAAACTGCAGCATGTATTATCTTTATGGTACAGTTCAGTCAGGATATCGACTGTTCCTTACTGAATGAAGCTACAGCATGTTATTATCTTTATGGGACAGTTCAGTCAGGATATTGACTGTCTTTTGAATGAAACTGCAGCATGTTATCATCTTTATGGTGCTGTAAAGTGAGGATAACGACTGTTCCTTGACCTGCCATCACTGAACAACTGTAAACATGCAGTCTGTTTGAGACCTGTCTGTTTTCTACTCAGCATGTCAGTCTGTTGATCACGCCTGTTTTGTTTCTATTTGACACATGTCTGTTGCTGAGACCTGTCTGTTTTCTGTTGAGCTATCCTCAGCGTCCAGTCTGTGTTCTATATCTGTTCTAACTGTTTCACTTTCTCGCTGTTGCTGAAATCTGTTGACCGTATACAGCTTACAATATATATGTCTGTATTGTACTGTTTATCAGTATGTCTGTATTATACTGTGTATCGATATTGATAGATCATTCAGTGTTAGTCACCCTTATGTCATATTACTGTGTATTGATACGGATAGACACATTATACATTGTTAACCATCCTTTTATTACAGTGTATCAATATTAATAGACTTACTGTTCAGTATTAGTCTTGCTCATAGGATTGTGTCCACAATGTATCTCCATTGTCAGTGGATTGTTGTGGATTGTCACAGGTCTGCATTTACCAGACTTTCACTTTCACTTACACCCACTACAGGCTGTGCATGATAATTGTAAGTTGATAGTTGTGAGTTGTCTTTGCCATCAGCATGTCCTCTCTCACTGGGGCTGGAACTGTCATTTCTGATTCTGTTGACTGTGGAGAGGTGCTGGCATCGCTCTAAACCTAAACCGCACAGCTTGAACAGTTATTTCCATTATTACTGACCCGCCCATGTGATTGTGGTTTGTTTTGAAACAGTTTGTACAGTGTGTCTTGATTGTCTGTACAGTGTGTCTTGATTGTTTGTACAGTGTGTCTTGATTGTCTGTACAGTGTGTCTTGATTGTCTGTACAGTGTGTCTTGATTGTCTGTACAGTGTGTCTTGATTGTCTGTACAGTGTGTCTTGATTGTTTGTACAGTGTGTCTTGATTGTCTGTACAGTGTGTCTTGATTGTCTGTACAGTGTGTCTTGATTGTCTGTACAGTGTGTCTTGATTGTCTGTACAGTGTGTCTTGATTGTCTGTACAGTGTGTCTTGATTGTTTGTACAGTGTGTTCTTGATTGTCTGTACAGTGTGTCTTGATTGTTTGTACAGTGTGTCTTGATTGTCTGTACAGTGTGTCTTGATTGTTGTACAGTGTGTCTTGATTGTCTGTACAGTGTGTCTTGATTGTTTGTACAGTGTGTCTTGATTGTTTGTACAGTGTGTCTTGATTGTTTGTACAGTGTGTCTTGATTGTCTGTACAGTGTGTCTTGATTGTTTGTACAGTGTGTCTTGATTGTCTGTACAGTGTGTCTTGATTGTTTGTACAGTGTGTCTTGATTGTCTGTACAGTGTGTCTTGATTGTCTGTACAGTGTGTCTTGATTGTCTGTACAGTGTGTCTTGATTGTTCTGTACAGTGTGTCTTGATTGTTTGTACAGTGTGTCTTGATTGTCTGTACAGTGTGTCTTGATTGTCTGTACAGTGTGTCTTGATTGTTTGTACAGTGTGTCTTGATTGTTTGTACAGTGTGTCTTGATTGTTTGTACAGTGTGTCTTGATTGTTTGTACAGTGTGTCTTGATTGTTTGTACAGTGTGTCTTGATTGTTTGTACAGTGTGTCTTGATTGTCTGTACAGTGTGTCTTGATTGTCTGTACAGTGTGTCTTTGATTGTTTGTACAGTGTCTGTTGTCTGTACTGTGTTTGATTGTTGTACATGTGTCTGTGTCTTGACATTTTGTTTTGTACAGTGTGTCTTGATTGTTTGTACAGTGGTCTGATTGTTGTACAGTGTTCTTGATTGTTTTGTACAGTGTGTCTTGATTGTCTGTACAGTGTGTCTTGATTGTTTGTACAGTGTGTCTTGATTGTCTGTACATTGTCGATTGTGACAGGTGTCTTGATTGTCTTGTACAGTGTGTCTTGATTGTCTGTACAGTGTGTCTTGATTGTCTGTACAGTGTGTGTCTTGATTGTCTGTACAGTCGTGTGTGTACTTGTTATTGTCTGTACAGTGTGTCTTGATTGTC
>JAPXFY010000013.1:3590106-3600106 GCA_030674185.1 Monoplex corrugatus | reverse complement strand
CAGTTGTCTTGTCAATTATGAATTCTATATAATTATACAAATGTATGTACCAGCAATATCAGTTGTTCAGTCAAGCGTGAATTCTATATAATTATACAAATATACATACCAACAATATCAGTTATCCAGTCAAGCGTGAATTCTATATAATTATACAAATATACATACCAACAATATCAGTTGTTCAGTCAAGCATGAATTCTATATAATTATACAAATATACATACCAACAATATCAGTTGTCCAGTCAAGCGTGAATTCTATATAATTATACAAATATACATACCAACAATATCAGTTGTCCTGTCAGACGTGAATTCTATATAATTATACAAATATACATACCAGCAATATCAGTTGTTCAGTCAAGAATGAATTCTAATTATACAAATATACATACCAACAATATCAGTTGTCCAGTCAAGCGTGAATTCTATATAATTATACAAATATACATACCAGCAATATCAGTTGTCCAGTCAAGCGTGAATTCTATAAATTATACAAATATACATACCAGCAATATCAGTTGTTCAGTCAAGCATGAATTCTAATTATACAAATATACATACCAACAATATCAGTTGTCCAGTCAAGCATGAATTCTATATAATTATACAAATATACATACCAGCAATATCAGTTGTCTTGTCAAATATGAATTCTATAGAATTATACAAATATGCATACCAGCAGATCAGTTGTCTTGTCAAATATGAATTCTATATAATTATACAAATATGCATACCAGCAATATCAGTTGTCTAGTCAAGCATGGATTCTACATAATTATACAATACGTACCAGCAATATCAGTTGTCCTGTCAATTATGAATTCTGTATAATTATACAAATATATGTACCAGCTATATCAGTTGTCTTGTCAGGCATGAATTATATATTATTATACAAATATGCATACCAGCAGTATCAGTTGTCCTGTCAATTATGATTTCTGTATAATTATACAAATGCATGTACCAGCAGTATCAGTTGTCTTGTCAAATTTGAATTCTGTGCAATTCTACACGTGTACATACCAGCAATATCAGTTGTCGTTTCTCTCTGTCAACCTGTGACCAACCTGATGGGCCTTAAGAGATGTGTAAGTGTGTGTGTGTGTGCTCTTTTTCACCAGCTGTTCTCAGGTCTGTGTCGTGCAATGAGTGCCAAGTGTCGTGTCACGTCTTTCCCTGTACAGCAGCTCTGTTCTGTCAGACCACAGCATGTTGTTGTTGTCAGCACCTGTGTTGTGTCCCCCTGAATTTTGTGACACACTGACTGTCTGTCTGTCTGTTGGGCATGCTGAAGGTTAGAGCACCGTGCTGAAAGACAGGGGTCATGTGTTTGACCCTATGGTGTACCATACATTTTTAATGGTGACTGGCTTGTTATTTTGATACGGTCATGGACTCCAGCCCACAACATTACAAACTGGCCTGTTGGCTCTCCATCTTGATGTTTCCATCATTCTGGTGGAGTCAGCGAAGTGTTTGATAGGTCACCTTCTCCCCCCTCCCCCACCTCAAGACCTTACCACTATATAATACCAGTGTATGGGGTTTTCCACAGGCTCGAGGAGTCTGCCAGATAATTGTTGGCAGATTTGGGTTGAGCACATATGGAATTGTCCAAGTGCAATGAATCTTTCTTGAACAAACTCCATAGAATTGTGTTCACAGTTACCTCCCTTAGACTGAAGATCTGTGTTCTCATTGAATTCTTTCCTCCTTGGATTAACCCTTTCACTCCCGCACCCTGTCCACCAACTGCAAAAACTTAACCTTTTGACTCCCTCACCCTATCCCACAGCTTCCTGCAGGAAGCTGCTGGATTGGTTGAGGGACCCGAAAGGTTAAGTTTTTGCTTTCTAGCACGGTTGACAGTGCAGGATGCTGGTGGACAGGGTGCGTGAGTCAAAGGATTAAAAGAAGTGTGGTAGTCAGGTTAGATACACATTGGACTTCAGTCAGAAGATCCAAAGTTCGAACCTTATACACTCCTCTGCCTGCTGGGTAAATGGTGGAGAGTTTTCCCATCTCCCAGGTCAGTGTGTGCGCTGACCTACCAGTACCTAACCCTTCTTCGTGTGTATACGCATGCAGAATATCAAATATGCACATTACAGATCCTGCAAGTCATGTCAGTGGTTGACATGGCAACATGAATACACCCAGCTTGCACGCCTGCCCAAGACTGAGTCTGCAGACTTTGCAGCAACATACTGCCGGCAGAGTTTGGGCAGAAACAGTGTGCAGACATACATATATACAAGAAATTTGGAATGCAAAAACAACTGAAGATTAGAAGGAACACTACATAGTATGGCAGTGTGAATATGAGCATTTTGTGTTTGTTTGTTTTTGTTTGTTTGTGTATTTATTGTTTTTTAGGTAGTTTTGTATTTTTTGTTTTTGTGTGTCCATGAACCTGCTTGTCTGTCTGTCTGTCTGCATCTTTCTCTTCTCTCTCTGCTTCTGTTCCCCCCCCCCCCCAACCCCACCCCCTATCTCTTGATCACCTTTGTTTTTCAGTGGATATCCTGTCACATTAATTTGATTATTTTATGATGGTACATGGACGTTCTGTGTGATGTTGGCAGTGAAAATCATTTTGATTTTATGATAGTGCATGGAAAGTTTTATGATGTTGCAGATAAGAGCTGTCATTTGAATTTTATGATAATTTTATGATGGTGCATGGAAGTTTTGTGATGTTGGCAGTGAAAGCTGTCGTTTTGATTTGATGGTGGTTTTATCACAGTGTGCATGGAAGTTTCGTGATGTTGGATTTAAAAGCCATCACATTTATGTGATGATCAGTTGACAACACTGTGTGCAAGTTATTTGATGGAAAGTATTTGAACGGTATTTCCTTTTGACTTGGTTAAAAGAAAGAAAAAAAAGAGGATTGTGTGGGACTATGACTGGAAACACATAGATGTCAAATCTGCATGTTAAAGATAGTGTAAGTCATGTCCGTGTTTGGTGGCTTACGAAAACAGGAAAACCACCGGCATGTGCACTTGCTGAAATGCTCTATGAGTGCTGTACTCTCAGGGAGAAAACATTGACCACACACACTAAAGCCCACCTGTATGAGTGCTGTACTGACAGGGAGAAAACATTGACCACACACACTAAAGCCCACCTGTATGAGTGCTGTACTGACAGGGTGAAAACATTGACCACACACACTAAAGCCCACCTGTATGAGTGCTGTACTGACAGGGAGAAAACATTGACCACACACACTAAAGACCACCTGTATGAGTGCTGTACTGACAGGGAGAAAACATTGATCACACACTAAAGACCACCTGTATGAGTGCTGTACTGACAGGGAGAAAACATTGACCACACACACTAAAGCCCACCTGTATGAGTGCTGTACTGACAGGGAGAAAGCATTGACCACACACACTAAAGCCCACCTGTATGAGTGCTGTACTGACAGGGAGAAAGCATTGACCACACACACTAAAGCCCACCTGTATGAGTGCTGTACTGACAGGGAGAAAACATTGATCACACACTAAAGACCACCTGTATGAGTGCTGTACTGACAGGGAGAAAACATTGACCACACACACTAAAGCCCACCTGTATGAGTGCTGTACTGACAGGGAGAAAGCATTGACCACACACACTAAAGCCCACCTGTATGAGTGCTGTACTGACAGGGAGAAAACATTGACCACACACACTAAAGCCCACCTGTATGAGTGCTGTACTGACAGGGAGAAAACAGAGAAAACATTGACCACACACACTAAAGACCACCTGTATGAGTGCTGTACTGACAGGGTGAAAACATTGACCACACACACTAAAGCCCACCTGTATGAGTGCTGTACTGACAGGGAGAAAACAGAAAACAGTGACCACACACACTAAAGCCCACCTGTATGAGTGCTGTACTGACAGGGAGAAAACAGAAAACAGTGACCACACACACTAAAGCCCACCTGTATGAGTGCTGTACTGACAGGGAGAAAACAGAGAAAACATTGACCACACACACTAAAGCCCACCTGTATGAGTGCTGTACTGACAGGGTGAAAACATTGACCACACATACTAAAGCCCACCTGTATGAGTGCTGTACTGACAGGGAGAAAACAGAGAAAACATTGACCACACACACTAAAGCCCACCTGTATGAGTGCTGTACTGACAGGGAGAAAACATTGACCACACACACTAAAGACCACCTGTATGAGTGCTGTACTGACAGGGAGAAAACAGAGAAAACATTGACCACACACACTAAAGCCCACCTGTATGAGTGCTGTACTGACAGGGTGAAAACATTGACCACACACACTAAAGCCCACCTGTATGAGTGCTGTACTGACAGGGAGAAAACAGAGAAAACATTGACCACACACACTAAAGCCCACCTGTATGAGTGCTGTACTGACAGGGAGAAAACATTGACCACACACACTAAAGCCCACCTGTATGAGTGCTGTACTGACAGGGAGAAAACATTGACCACACACACTAAAGCCCACCTGTATGAGTGCTGTACTGACAGGGAGAAAACATTGACCACACACACTAAAGCCCACCTGTATGAGTGCTGTACTGACAGGGAGAAAACATTGACCACACACACTAAAGCCCACCTGTATGAGTGCTGTACTGACAGGGAGAAAACATTGACCACACACACTAAAGCCCACCTGTATGAGTGCTGTACTGACAGGGAGAAAACATTGACCACACACACTAAAGCCCACCTGTATGAGTGCTGTACTGACAGGGAGAAAACATTGACCACACACACTAAAGCCCACCTGTATGAGTGCTGTACTGACAGGGAGAAAACATTGACCACACACACTAAAGCCCACCTGTATGAGTGCTGTACTGACAGGGTGAAAACAGTGACCACACATACTAAAGCCCACCTGTATGAGTGCTGTACTGACAGGGAGAAAACATTGACCACACACACTAAAGCCCACCTGTATGAGTGCTGTACTGACAGGGTGAAAACAGTGACCACACACACTAAAGCCCACCTGTATGAGTGCTGTACTGACAGGGAGAAAACATTGACCACACACACTAAAGCCCACCTGTATGAGTGCTGTACTGACAGGGAGAAAACATTGACCACACATACTAAAGACCACCTGTATGAGTGCTGTACTGACAGGGAGAAAACATTGACCATACACACTAAAGACCACCTGTATGAGTGCTGTACTGACAGGGAGAAAACAGAAAACAGTGACCACACACACTAAAGCCCACCTGTATGAGTGCTGTACTGACAGGGAGAAAACAGTGACCACACACACTAAAGCCCACCTGTATGAGTGCTGTACTGACAGGGTGAAAACATTGACCACACACACTAAAGCCCACCTGTATGAGTGCTGTACTGACAGGGTGAAAACATTGACCACACACACTAAAGCCCACCTGTATGAGTGCTGTACTGACAGGGAGAAAACAGAGAAAACATTGACCACACACACTAAAGCCCACCTGTATGAGTGCTGTACTGACAGGGAGAAAACAGAGAAAACATTGACCACACACACATAAAGCCCACCTTATGAAATGCTGTACTGACAGGGTGAAAGCATTGACCACACACACTAAAGCCCACCTGTATGAGTGCTGTACTGACAGGGTGAAAACATTGACCACACACACTAAAGCCCACCTGTATGAGTGCTGTACTGACAGGGAGAAAACATTGACCAACACACTAAAGCCCACCTGTATGAGTGCTGTACTGACAGGGGAAAGAAAACATTGACCACACACACTAAAGCCCACCTGTATGAGTGCTGTACTGACAGGGAGAAAACAGAAAACATTGACCACACACACTAAAGCCCACCTGTATGAGTGCTGTACTGACAGGGAGAAAACATTGACCACACACACTAAAGCCACCTGTATGAGTGCTGTACTGACAGGGGAAAACAGTGACCACACACACTAAAGCCCACCTGTAGAGTGCTGTACTGACAGGGAGAAAACAAGTGACCACACACACTAAAGCCCACCTGTATGAGTGCTGTACTGACAGGGAGAAAACAGTGACCATACACACTAAAGCCCACCTGTATTTAACCCTTTGACTTCTGCACACTGTCCAGCATCCTGCATTGCCAACCATGCTAGCAAAGCAAGAAATTAACCGTTTGATTCCCTCATCCTATCGACCAGCTTCCTGCAGGGAGCTGGTGGATGGGGTGAGGGAGTCAGAGGGTTAAGTTTTTGCAGTTGGTGTATAGGGTGCAGGAGTCAAAGAGTTAAATTCGTGTAGAACTTGCCACCCACAGGGCTGGAAAAGAAAAATACTGTTTGGGTATCTTAACCACATAGTTAACTTGTCAACTATTAGTTCTGATAAATATACTGTAAATTGGTTATCTGTGCATAAGTAACTGTAAAATGATTATATATCCAGCTGGTAACACTGATAAATGTAACTGTAAATTGGTTATCTGTCTAACACTGTCAATGCTCATAGATAACTGTAAAATAGTTATATATCCTGTTATGTTACTTTTTAATTCTTATTTTTCTGCCTTCTTGTGCCGTTAAGCGTCGAGGGGAGATGCGGCATTCAGATGTGGGTCAGATGGGTAGTGTCTGTGAGAGTTGGGTTGATTCTTTCACACCTGTCCATCTTTTCCTAGGATGCCCCCTTCCTGTGGATCCATGCCTTTTCATGTTATAAGCTGTGCGTGCTTGCTGTTCGCTTGGAAACCTCATGGGTGTTCAATCTATTTCAGCCTCTTGTTTTTCTATATGTTTTTGACATGGCACAGTCCCCACAGTGTCTCTTATGACTTCATTTCTGATCTTGTCTCGACGTGTGACATTCATCGTCTTTCTGACACTTTATCTCGCAAACTGTTGTTTTGCTTTTTGTCTTTGGTTAAGTGTCCTTGTCTGGCACTGAAAACAAACCGTTGGTATAAAGATGGAGCTTATTTGTTGATACTTTGTATCCATAGGTCTGTGTGAATGTGATATAGAGGGGCCAGCTGATAAGTCACAGCATTTGCTTTCTGGATTCTTGTTTCAGTTTTCCTGTCCATGCTGCCATTCTGCGTAAAGATGTTTCCTAAATATTTGAATTCTTCAACTTGTTTCAGGTCCATGTTGTTGACCTGTAATTCCAGCTTGCCTGGGCTTCTGCTCACCTTCATAACCTCTGTTCTGGACACGCTGATTATCATGTTAAAATCTTCACAGCTTGCATTCAAGTTACTGAGGTGTTCCTGTAACTCTTCTGCATCTTCATTAATTAGGTCTAGGTCATCAGCAAATAGTAATTGCGTCCTTTGTGATCCTGCCCATGTAAATAATGAACAGTAGAGGGGACAAAACACAACCTTGGTGTACTCCTGTTTTTTACATCAAACCAGTCACTGAGGCCCTCTGGTGTTCTCACTGCACTTTGACTGTGTTGCTACATCGCCATGACATTCTCTAATAACTGTCCTTGAACGCCATAGGTTTCTAGAACTGCTCACAGCATATTTCTCTGTACTCAGTCAAAGGCTTTTTCGTGGTCAACAAATACATTGTTTAGTCCTTTGTCATACTCAGTGGCCTTTTCAGACTTTTTTCTAAGGGCAAAGATTGCATCTGTACATCCTCCTTTCCTAAATCCGAGCTGTGCCTCACTCAATTGGAGTTCTACAGTAGGTCTAATTCTCTCTTCCAGTAATTTAACATACATTTTTCCTATATGGCAGTGAAGCAAGATGCCCTGGTCATCATCATCATCAGGTGTCCTGCCGCATGGCGTTGGCGATCATGGACTTCCATATGTCTCTATCTCTCGTTGCCGATAGCATCTCACCCACCCCCCTCGTCCCCAGCCACTCTGCAAGTCCGTCCAGCATTTTCTCCCTGGATCTACCCGGTGCTCTCTTTCCCTCCAACTTTCCCATTGTGACCAGGTGCTCCAAATCCCCCTTCCTCATAAGATGCCCTGGTATGTCTTACAATCTCTCTTATCTCCTGTTTTCTTCCATAGGAGTATGACAGTTGCTTTTTGCCAGTCATCGGGACTTTTCTTTCCATCCATGCCTGTTGAAAATCCTGTGTAGCCATGCTATGCCTGTCTTGAAAATCCTGTATAGCCATGCTATGCCTGTCTTGAAAATCCTGTGTAGCCATGCTATGCCTGTCTGTGTGCATAAACCTCAGATATCAGTAATCGTAGACATTATTTTCATCTTCTTCAGCTGCTTTATCTGTGGGGCCTAATCAGCTGGTCTGCGGTCAATCTTCGCATAGAGGTTCGGAGCAAGAGGGTTTGTGGGCACCTCCGCTTTGATCTCATTGAAAAACTCGCATTCTGGGTAAAAGAGGACTAGAGCCCTTAAAGCGATGGCAGAGGCAGCAGAAAGGAGCTCAAGCTGATCTGGGCAACGGAGGAACCAAAAAGTTGAACTTCTTAAGGATTAAAATTCCCTACAGATGAATGTGTTGCCCCGTTAGCACATTGGTAAACCGGTTACCGCCAGTTCTGAAGCGCAGAATCGCCAGGTTCGCTCCCCGGCGTGGGGAAAAAAAAAAAAAAAAAAAAATAGACAACAGCAGAAGGGCATCCAGGAGTCATGACCTGGATGTGGCCCGGCCCCCCGAGAGTGTAAGGAATTCAGGGCCGAAACACTTGTCTAAAGGGGGTTACTTCTCTGAAGACCTTCTGTTGTCTAGCTCTCCCTAGAGTTTCTTTCTACCTAATGATTTCTTGATTTTGTTTTTGATGTCAGGCTCATCTTCATCACATTGTTTTGACTTAAATAATGCAACATTTTCTTGTTTTGACTTAAACAATGCAACATTTTCTTGTTTTGACTTAAACAATGCAACATTTTCTTGTTTCTCTGTTGGATTAAACAGGTCTTGGAAATATTCTTTCCACCTCTCTTTGATTTGGGTCAAAAAGTGACTTTCTTTCTTTATCATTTAAAATGGCAGTTGGGTTGAATGGCTCGTTCCTCAGCCTCATGCTCTTGATGCTTTTATCAATAACTGTAAATTAGTTATTTGCCCAACAGTCATAACTGAATTATAACTGTAAACTGGTTATTTGTCTAATGGCCATAACTGATAAATATAACTGTAAATTAGTTGTTTGTCCAACAGTCATAACTGAATTATAACTGTAAACTGGTTATTTGTCTAATGGCCATAACTGATAAATATAACTGTAAATTAGTTATTTGTCCAACAGCCATAACTGAATTATAACTGTAAACTGGTTATTTGTCTAATGGCCATAACTGATAAATATAACTGTAAATTAGTTATTTGTCCAACAGTCATAACTGAATTATAACTGTAAACTGGTTATTTGTCTAATGGCCATAACTGATAAATATAACTGTAAATTAGTTGTTTGTCCAACAGCCATAATGAGAAACATAACTGTAAACTGGTTATTTGTCTAATGGCCATAACTGATAAATATAACTGTAAATTAGTTGTTTGTCCAACAGTCATAACTGAATTATAACTGTAAACTGGTTATTTGTCTAATGGCCATAACTGATAAATATAACTGTAAATTAGTTATTTGTCCAACAGCCATAACTGAATTATAACTGTAAACTGGTCATTTGTCTAATGGCCATAACTGATAAATATAACTGTAAATTAGTTGTTTGTCCAACAGTCATAATGAGAAGAAACATAACTGTAAACTGGTTATCTGTCCCACATTGTCAAAAGTGATGAAATTGTCTGAGTGATAAGTATTACTGTAAATTGTTGTGTCTGTGTGATGTTTTGTTGTTGTGCGGTTGACAGTAAGTGAAAAATGTTGTGGTTAAACTGTGGGCTTCTCACGTGAGTGGTTTTTGTTTATTTGTGTGTTTGTTTGTGTGCTTGTTTGTGTGTTTATTTGTGTGTTTGTTTGTGTGCTTGTTTGTGTGTTTGTTTGTGTGTTTGTTTGTGTGTTTGTTTGTGTGTTTGTTTGTATAGGTTGGTCTCGTTTTTGAAAATGA
>JAPXFY010000013.1:3580106-3585106 GCA_030674185.1 Monoplex corrugatus | reverse complement strand
TTACAGCAGTTAACAGCAACATGCAAACTACTCAACAGACCAGTTAACCAGCGACTCAGATAATAGCCATTAAAACCGCAGCAATAACTCTTACAGCCATTAACAGGACATGAAATATCCCTTCAGCCAGTTAACAGTGACATGAAATACTCCCTGCAGCAGTTAACAGCGACATGAAATACTCTTACAGCCATTAAACAGCGAATGAAATCTACACCTATACAGGATCTGAACTAGAAATACCTACAGCCAGTTAAGCGACATGAAATACTCCTTACAGCCAGTTAACAGGACATGAAATTCCCTAAGCCGTTAACAGGACATGAAAATCCCTTACAGCCAGTTAAACGCGACATGAAATACCCCTTACGCCAGTTAACAGGACATGAAATTCCCTTACAGCTTAACAGGACATGAAATATCCCTTACATCCAGTTAACAGCGACATGAATACCCTTAACAGCCAGTTAAACCTTAAGAATTACCTTACGCATCTAACAAGACAGCACATGAAAATACCCTTACCCAGTTAACAGCGACATGAAACATTAACTACAAGCCATTAAACACCATAAAATATCCCTTACAGCCAGTTAACAGCGACATGAAATACCCTACAGCCATTAACAGCGACATGAAATACCCTTACAGCCAGTTAACAGCGACATAACACTTACCCCTTTACAGCATAGAACACACCTGAAATACCAGTTAACCTTGACATGAATATCCCTTAACACTTAAGCCAGTTAAGTACATAAATCCCTTACAGCCAGTTAAAGCGACATGAAATCTACAGCCAGTTAACAGGCTTGAAAAATCCCTTCACCAGTTACAGCGACTTAAAGACATATACCCCGTTACAGCGCATAATCCCTTGAACATTAAAGCCATGAAATATCCTACATGAATTACCTACAGAAGTTACAGCGACAGAAATACCCATACAGAAATTCCAGTAGCATTAAATAATCCCTTACAGCCTTAACAGCGACATGAAATATCCCTTACACCAGTTACAGCGACATGAAATATCCCTTACAGCCAGTTAACAGCGACATGAAATATCCCTTACATCCAGTTGACAGCGACATGAAATTCCCTTACAGCCAGTTAACAGCGACATGAAAACCCTTACCACCAATTACACGAATAAACTACACCTTAACCAGTAACAATGACAGAATATTCCCTTACAGCCAGTTAACACGAAATAGAAATACCATACCTTACAGCCAGTTAACAGTGAATGAAATCCCCTTACAGCCAAACAGCACATGAAATATCCCTTAACAGAAACAGCGACATGAAATATCCCTTACAGCAGTTAACAGCAAGAATAAACCTTACAGCCAGTTAACAGGACATGAATATCCCTACAGCCAGTTAACAGCGACATGAAATACTCCCTACAGCCAGTTAACAGCGAAATAAATTGAAATAACCCTTAAAGCCATTACGACACTGAAAGTCCCACTGCCAGTTAACAGTGACATGAAATACCCCTACAGCCAGTTACACAAAATACCCTTACAGCCAGTTAACAGTCGACATGAAATACCCCTTACAGCCAGTTAACAGCGACATGAAATACCTACAGCCAGTTAACACGACTGAAATACTCCCTGCAGCCAGTTAAAGCGACATGAAATATCCTTCAGCCAGTTAACAGCGACATGAAATACTCCTGCAGCCAGTTAACAGCGACATGAAATAAACCCTACAGCCAGTTAACAGCACATGAATATCCCTTAAATCCAGTTAACAGCGACATGAAATACTCACCACTTAAGCCAGTTACCGACTGATCCTCACCTACAGCGACATGAAAACCTACAGCGTTAACAGCGACATGAAATACCTACAGCCATTACAGCACAGAAATACTTCACATAACAGGACATGATACCTACGCATTACGGACATGAAATACTAACAGTAACAGGACATGAACCTTAGCATTAACACGACATAATATCCCTCAGCAGTAAGCACTGATCCCAGCCTTACACGAAGATAAATACCTTCAGCAGTAACAGCGACTGAATATCCCTAAGCCAGTTACACCAGAAATACCTAAGCATAACAGGACGATACCCTTACAGTTAACAGCACTAATACTCTACAGCCATTAACAGCGCATGAATACGCCAGTTAACAGCGACTGAATATCTTACAGCATTAACAGGACATGAAATCCCTGCACCAGTTAACAGTGACATGAATTCCTCAGCAGTTAACAGCGACATGAAATACTCTTAAGCCGTTACAGGACATGAATACCTACAGCATAACAGGCATGAATACCTACAGCCGTTACAGGAATGAATACCCTCACATAACTGAAGAAATACCTACACATACGGACAGAATACCTACGCAGTACAGCGACATGAAATACCTACGCAGTTACAGGACATGAAATACCTTACAGCCAGTTAACAGGACATAATCCTTACCATAACACGCTGAAAAGCGTAAAACTAACCAAAGGACAGAATCCCTCAGCTACGGAATGAAATCTCACATAACGACAATTCTAACATTACGACTGAAATACCTAACCAGTTAACAGCATGAAACCTACACAGTACAGCGAATGAAATACCTTCACATTAAGGCAGAATCGCGTTACAGGACTGAAAACCTCAGCATACGAATGAATCCTACGCTAACAGGACATGAACACCATTAACATCTAAATATCTTACACCGTTAACAGCGACTAAATCCTTACACATACAGGACAGAATACACATAAAGTACATAAATACCTTCCCTTACAGCCAGTTAACAGCGACATGAAATATCCCTTACAGCCAGTTAACAGCAACATGAAATATCCCTTACAGCCAGTTAACAGCTGACATGAAATACTCCTTACAGCCAGTTAACAGCGACATGAAATATCCCTTACAGCCAGTTAACAGCGACATGAAATACTCCCTACAGCCAGTTAAAGCGACATGAAATATCCCTTTACAGCCAGTTAACAGCGACATGAAATACCCTTACAGCCAGTTAACAGCGACATGAAATATCCCTTACAGCCAGTTAACAGCGACATGAAATATCCTTACAGCCAGTTAACAGCGACATGAAATACCCTTACAGCCAGTTAACAGCGACATGAAATATCCCTACAGCCAGTTAACAGCGACATGAAATATCCCTTACAGCCAGTTAACAGCGACATGAAAATACCCTTACAGCCAGTTAACAGCGACATGAAATATCCCTTACAGCCAGTTAACAGCTGACATGAAATACTCCCTTACAGCCAGTTAACAGCGACATGAAATACCCCTTACAGCCAGTTAACAGAACATGAAATACCCTTACAGCCAGTTAACAGCGACATGAAATACCCTACAGCCAGTTAACAGCGACATGAAATACTCCTTACAGCTTAACAGCGACATGAAATATCCCTTACAGCCAGTTAACAGCGACATGAAATATCCCTTACAGCCAGTTAACAGCGACATGAAATACCCTTACAGCCAGTTAACAGCGACATGAAATACCCCTTACAGCCAGTTAACAGCGACATGAAATACTCCTTACAGCCAGTTAACAGCGACATGAAATACCCTTACAGCCAGTTAACAGCGACATGAAATACCCTTACAGCCAGTTAACAGGACATGAAATACCCCTTACAGCCAGTTAACAGCGACATGAAATACCCCTTACAGCCAGTTAACAGTGACATGAAATACCCTTACACCAGTTAACAGCGACATGAAATACCTTACAGCCAGTTAACAGCGACATGAAATACTCCCTCAGCCAGTTAACAGCGACATGAAATATCCCTTCACAGCCAGTTAACAGCGACATGAAATACCCTTACAGCCAGTTAACAGCGACATGAAATATCCCTTACAGCCAGTTAACAGCGACATGAAATATCCCTTACAGCCAGTTAACAGCGACATGAAATACCCCTTACAGCCAGTTAACAGCGACATGAAATACCCCTTACAGCCAGTTAACAGCGACATGAAATATCCCTTACAGCCAGTTAACAGCGACATGAAATACCCCTTACAGCCAGTTAACAGTGACATGAAATACCCCTTACAGCCAGTTGACAGCGACATGAAATATCCCTTACAGCCAGTTAACAGCGACATGAAATACCCTTACAGCCAATTAGCAGTGACATGAAATATCCCTTACAGCCAGTTGACAGCACAGACACACACAATACACAGACACACAGGCTAAACATGCTTCTTGAGAACCTCTATGAAGGTGTGCACAAACGCACATAAATGTAAGCACATGAACGTGCACATGAATCCACACCTGTCCATATATACACACGTGGCTGACACAAAGTTGAAGCAGAATCCAGCACACATGTATTTTGGGAAAAGAGGTCAGCATTGTGTGAGCAGGGCTGTCCAAGGCGTGCACAGTGCTGGGGAGGACAAAAAGATGGGGGACGGTTGTAGTCAGCTGTGGTAGAATAAGTGCAGTCACAACTGCATGGGTGCCACATTCTGTTTTTTCAGTTTCGTTATTTCAACAACAACAAATGTTTGGGGAAAAAAAACAGTTGAATCGGCAGTATTATGACCGAAGCAGCACTGTAGCAGATGACCGGAAATAAGGAAGCGCTCTCTATCGTTGAAAACAACACAGGTCCAGCGATCTTTCATAAAATCTTCTGGGCGGCCCCTGGACCCCTGGACCCCTGCCTGATTTTCAGTTTTTTTCAGATTTTCAAAGTGTCACCCTTGCAACTGGGATCACACTGGGGATAAGGCGTGTCTGTGACAGGACACTGGATGATTGACTTGACGGTGGTGCCATTTTGGTTAGGGGGACATGATTGATATGGATGATTGACTTGACGGTGGTGCCATTTTGGTTAGGGGGACATGATTGATGTGGATGATTGGCTTGACATTGGTGCCATTTTGGTTAGGGGGACATGATTGATATGGATGATTGACTTGACACTGGTGCCATTTTGGTTAGGGGGACAT